>CAUYPK010122139.1:0-28243 GCA_963574355.1 Loris lydekkerianus
TTTTAGTTACAGATTCAACTGAACCCTGAAGCAGGTGATAAGCAATAGTTGCAAAACAAGTATGCTCATGACTATGTGTACCAGGAAACCGCCCCTCCCCTGTGATTATATGTTGAAATGTACATTCCAGCAGGGTGCTTATAACACACGTACCCTGCTCTCACTGACCCCCTCCCCACCTAAAAACAGCCCATAAAAAGTGCCGCCCCCCTAGACTCAGGGTCGACCCCTCTGTCTCCTGCGTGAGATACGAGTCGGCCCCAGAGCTCTGGTCCTCCCTCAATAAAGCCTCGTGCGCTTTCCATCAAGTTGCCTCTTGTGAGTCTCTGGTCATCACGCTATCACGGAGTCTGAGTGGGGGTCCCTCCGGGGGTCCTACATCCCCAGGAACCAGTCTGCAAGAGATCCAGAGCTCTGCAAGAGATTCAGGAGCATCTGAGCAGAGTGAGTGCATGATGCAGCATAGACTATGCTCTTCTGAAGCGAGACATCAGACAGAGGATGAGGGCACATCTTGAGCACAGGAGCACTGTCATCCAGAGCATCCCTACCTTCTGGGCCAAAGCCATATCCTTATTGCTATTTCTTCATGAGGGCTGGTACTGGGGAAGGCCAGGGACAATGGGAATGCGCTGCACAAGGGAGGGGAAAGGACTCAGCCCAGGGCAGATAAGATAGCAGAAGTTGGGTCTCTTCTCACAGCCACCAGATGACAGTATGGACAGATCTTAGTGACCCACAGATCGTGAGTGAGCCGGTGGTGGGTACAGGAAAGATAGGTATCTCTCTTAAGTACAAGAAACACAAAAAGGGCCCTTTTCATGCAGCTCAACTTTGAAGGAAGCATTCCTGGAGAAGGCTTTAGATAAGTAGGAGGACCTCCAAACTCGTGATATACAGGCTGTTTGTAGCAGCTAGCCACCTATAGCCAAGGTGGTCCAACCCTGGGCCTAGGTTGTGCAAGGTCCTGTCCTCTGGAAGACACTCGCTTTCCACAGAGTCTTCTTTATTTCTGCCCTGCTGCTGTTGCCCACCACATACAGCCTAGAGGCTGTGATATATACACTTCTTTGCAGCCAAAGAACCTCTAGGGTACCAGGCACAGCCAGGTAACTACTAGGGCTCAGTGTTAGTTTCAGCAGTGGAAGTCCCAGTGGGGATGAAGCAGGAAGCATGGTAGCCAGAATGTGAGGAGAATAGGACCCATCTTTATATCAGCAGTGTGAGTCTGGCAGCACCATCGCTGGGCCACCAGGGTCTCTGGAGGCCCTGTTTGCAAGTAAACCTTCCAGAAATCAGCACATTCAATTGTGGCAGTGTCACCAAAAGAAGGAGTGGCCTGAGGATGTCTTACAAAATGCAGTGTCTGAGAAAAATGTGGAGGCGTGTGGATTTAAAGCCCGGCACAGCCCCTGGTCCAACACTCCCATAATGACAATGTTCTCCAGACATGCTGCATGACTTGGTGCCTATTTCCTCTGATCAGTAAAAAGTCCTTAACTGGAGGCAGATAGTGAACCACCCACAGATATCAAGTATAATCACAGAGAAAGATGAAGATGTGCTTGCGTTCATGGCAAGTTTAGACGTAGGCCAGTGAGTCTGAGTCTGCCTTGGCATGGGTGGTTGTGGTGGCATATGAGGGGCAGAGCTGTGAAAGAGGCGTGACCCAACCACCAGAAACCTGCCTTCCTCAGGTCACCAAGAAATGGTCCCTTTTTCTCTTGTTACCATCCCCCATTGTTCCCTGGAATGTGGAGGAATTCACACATTCCAGGGAAGGCTGCATGTCGAAGATTTTCTTCCATCTGAACCCCTACATCAAGAATGAAGGGATCATTAAAGATTATCTCTTTACTAGAGCTGGTGGGATGTGGCAGCTTGGATGATTGTGCAGGGCAGAGTTGGTGCCTAGGACAGTCTCGATCCTTCACTAATAACTTCTCCTCCAGGGTGAAAGGCATTTGGTTGCTCTCTGATCTCTGATTCAGTAGTGCTGGGCTGCTGACGATGAAGCACCCTGCTTTGAGAAGGACACCAGTGTCCAGAGCTTCATCTGCTGGTTGTCGAACCACAACTGCCTAGGTTCTAACCAGATTGCATAGGTGCAAAGCATTTGGTTGTCACCAGGAGATCCCGGCAGGCATTTGTAGGATTCTGGGATGTGTGCCTATTTCAGGGCAGAGCATGACATTCTTTTGCTCTTAGATCATCATTCGGACCTATGGCTCAATCCCCTGCAGTACTACCTGAGGGAGGGAGACATCATGACGGAGAAGAGAGAGGGAGTCAGGTGGGTAGATCAGGAGTAGGTCTGGAGGCCTGATTCTTCAGTGTCTGGGGTATAGTGGGGTAGGTGGTCTCTATAGTGGGTGGAATGGCCACCAATGTTTATCCTGTGGTTAGAGAGAAAGGCAAGTTGAGAGACCCACATGATGTGCTGGAAGTTCAAGGCCATTAGAGGTTCACAACTACTGAGGATAAAGCACGGATGAATCAGTGTACTTCCCTGAATGGTGATGCCCTGGGTTTCAAGCCACCTTGAGTTCCTTTCCAGCCATTCCCAGCTATTCAGTGGGGCTCTCTGCAACCCCCATCAGAGCCTCCCAGGACATGTGTAGATTGACAAGTGAATCAATGTAATAACTTGTCAATGCGCAGGATTCCATCCAAGCCTCTTCTGTCTGTTATTTCTATTGCTCAAAGCTGCAATTCTGTTCACTGTGGTGATTGAAATGAGGGTGTTCTGGAGCACGGGAGCAGTGATTGCAAAGGGTGGAGAATTGTCAAGGAATATTGTGCCTGCCCAGGGGAAGAATATGGCTTCTAATCCCTAGGGTTTGCATGTCATTTAGAGACTCACGGTATACATGTTCTTCTCTGTCTTGGTCTGTGTCTGCTCATAGTCTTCTGATATCCTCTGCGTGTATGTGTGTGTGTGCTGCCTGTGCTTGAACCACAGCTTTCTAGAGGCTGGCCACTGAGGATTGTGAGGTCTCAGTGGCTGGAGGCAAAGAAGTTTCTGTGTCTCTCCAAACAGGAGACAGAATGGAAGAATGCGTGTTAGTGTAAAATGCACTGAGGATATGTCTTCATGTGGAGTGGTAATAAACTACCAATTATTGCTGTGTCCCTGTGTTCACAGGAGGGCTGGGGATGACCCAGTAAATGAATAAAAGCACTTGGAAGTTTTGAATTTTTTGTTGGTCATCTATGTGTAAACTGAGGGTGGCCCTAAAAGTAGAGCCCTTGGGCACAATGTGAGGTTAGTGTGCAGAGTGACTGCCATGGTGCCTGAGGGGGTTAGCCTGGTTATATGAGGCAAAGATAAAGCCCAGTGGACTGAACCCCTGCAGACTTTACACGTGGGGAACTGGGTGTTAAGGACTGTTGGACACACATCATGTGTCGCTGGAAACCCCTAATTACCTGGGAAGTAATAGAGTATGGGGTCACTCACAGGTCTGACAGGACACTAGAAAAGGGAAATGTGAACCTTGGTACAGCGTGGGAACTTGTTCCTTTAGTGGGCTGTCCATTAACCCTTTGTCCCTGGCCCGCACACCAAGCATCGAGGCCAGGATTGCCCCTAGTTTTTGTGTAGAAGTGCGAGTGTGATGTAGCTGGTTGCAGGTTTGGAGACTGACAGAGTGAATGAGAAAAAGGGCCCCAGACTTCCTGTGTCTGAGGATAGAGCCAAGGAGAGCTGCAAGAAAGAGACGGTTCCTTCAATGAGGCGTGGGTCCCCATGCCTCCTGGTACATGTGTGGCCTTGTGTCTGGACATGCGCATGCCTACAAGCAGAGGTGGTGAGAGAGGGGCCAGGTTTAGAGGCACATGCCATGGTCAGCCCTGTGAGAGGGTCCTAGGAGGGTGAGAATTTCATGCTTGGAGAGCATGCTAATCTGCCCCGATGACATGGAGCCAGTTGTATACCTTCCAGCCTACCTCCTATGCTGAAGGATGCCCGAATGGTGGCACATCGTGGGATGACTGACTCCCATGTGAACATGCTGGTCAGAAGTCACCCATAGAGAAATGGATATCCAGACATAGTGTGAGGCTGAAACGGGCCAGTGCAGGAAAGGGTCTTCATGCTTAGCGTGTATCTTGGGAAAGAGCAGGGGAGTGTCATGGAGAGAGAGCAAGGAGACCACAATGTTTACTCCTTTTGGCCTGTGGGGTGTGAGTGGTTGCCCCTCCCACAGACACTCAGTTCTCAAACACCCTGATGAGTATTGGGATGTTAAAGTCTCAGGACTGCCAGAGCTGTAGGTGGGCATTTTGAAAATTGGCCGAAGGAATTTGTTCCATTCTCAGTGAAGATAAATACCTCCTCAGAAAACATCATGCTACGCTCTCCCTCCTTCACTGGTGCTTGATTCCTATCCTGAGTGCAACTCTGCTGTGACAGGGGGGCAGGGAGAGGACTCTGCCAAAACTTTCCCTGTTGTGAGCCAGGCTTGGCAGATCCTGTTACCTATCAGTGGGCATAGACAGGAACCCCACCAGAGAAGGCCATGGACCACACAGGAGCTCCTTTTCCAGGCCCATGTTTGCTATTCATTCCTCTTTCAATCACGGTCTTGGGAATGTTATTTCTTATCTGAGTTTCCACAGATAGTATGTACTGACACATCACCTTCAAAGACTTAGCCAGAATCAAGTGGAAATGTTGAACAGGCCCATATCAAGTTCTGAAATAGCATCAACCATATAAAACTCCCTAAAAAGAAAAGCCCGAGACCAGATGGTTTTACGTCAGAATTCTACCAAAACTTTAAAGAGGAATTAACTGAGGAACACACTCAGTTATTACTCATCCTGTTCCAAGAGGTAGAAAAAGAAGGAAGACTACCCTAAAGGTTCTATGAAGCAAACATCACCCTGATCCCCAAACCAGGGAAATACCCAACAAGAAAAGAAAATTATACACCAATATCACTAAGTAATATAGATGCAAAAATATTCAACAAGATCCTAACAAACAGAATCCAGCAACATGTCAAACAAATTTTACATCATGACCATGTTGTCGGCCAGGCTTAGCACATCCTGCCACCTATCAGTGGGCACAGACAGGAGCCCCACCAGAGAAAGCCATGGACCACACTGGGGCTTCTTTTCAGGCCCAAATTTTCTATTCATTTGTCTTTCAAACACAGTCCTGGTAATAGCATTTCTTTTTCTGAGTATCCAGGAATACTATACACTGCCTACTTGAGTTTCCATGGATCCTCAAGCAGTCTTGTTTTGAAAGGGTTTGGAGGAGAAAGTGTATATTGTTCATAAGTAGTATGTGGGCGTGTTGTGCTTCGCCACAGCCTTGGTGCAGAAACACCCTCACCACCCCTCTCCGGCTGCACTGCATTTAGATGCTGTGGACGTCTGAAGCATTAGTCCAGGTGGTTAAGCACCAGGTTGCCCCAGGCCCTCTGCCCAAAGCTGCCTAGCATTGCAGGAGACAGGGAGGCAGGTCTTTTTTGGGGTGAGAGGGAAGCATGCAAATGACCCACTGCCATTCCCAAGGGCCTGCTGGGTATAGGAAAGTTCCCCAGCATGGGT
The DNA here is from genome assembly GCA_963574355.1 of Loris lydekkerianus. Taxonomy (NCBI): domain Eukaryota; kingdom Metazoa; phylum Chordata; class Mammalia; order Primates; family Lorisidae; genus Loris; species Loris lydekkerianus. The sequence goes on from CAUYPK010122139.1 coordinate 5,566, forward strand.
TCCCGACACTCAGCCCCTGTGAAGGCTGCTCTTTGGTCACCACCTTTTCTCATGGACATCAGCGGTGAAAGCCAGCTACAGTAAGTGAGTCCATCTTGTAGCCTGCTGGAGTGTCTGTCTGTCCCGCTACTGACTGTGTCCCCTTTTCCCTCTTCTTTCTACTCTCTGCTGCCCTTCTCATCCTTGCTGACCTTAGGCTCTGCCTCAGTCACACTCAGTTATCCACTGTCTGTCTGCCTGCCTGACCCTGGGCATGGGGACAGATTTTCTGCTACCTCTGGCATGTGCCTCAGCTGTTCTCTGCAGCATGGCCTCTCTTTTGTACCAGGTGTTGGATTCATAAAAATTTCCAGGATCTCCTGGGTGTCCAGAATGTCCAGGATGAACCCTGAAATACCCCTGACCTGGCCTCATCCCAATTTCTATCGATAGAGGCATGTAGCTCTTTTTCAGAGCACACACTGAACTGAAGCTATAGTATGTATTTCCCTTATTAATCAGGACCAGTTTTTCTGCAGGCACACACAGACGAGGGAGACACCATTGCCTCGCAAGGACCACAACCCACGTTCTCTACAAATCCTCCTCCTCCTGGCTCATAACTCCTCTAGGGACATGGTTTCACAAAGCTATGAACAGCAATAAGGGATCCTGGTGGATGGCCTGCTATGAGCAGTTTTGCCTGGAAACTTTGACCTAGGTGTTGCCCTTTCCTGTCCCTGAGCCAGACCTTATAAGCTCTCCTGGCTGTGTAGCTTAGTCCTCTTAGTCTAGCAAAGCCCTCAGGAAACCTAAGATAAAGAGACCATCTTCAATCTCATTCGATCTTGCTGGGGATGTGACAGTGCTGGCTGTTTTTGCTACTTCACGTCCTGAAAGGGTTTACGTGTTCCTTCTTGCTCTGCCAGTCATCATTCTCAGGGACCTAACAATAGAGAACAGGAGCAGATGTGCACTTGAAATGCTCACCAAGACCAAAAGCATGTGGGAGCACCAGCTGCAGGCCTGCCGGACCTCCACAGGTGCTGGACTGGGACACACTGCTTCCTGCTGTGCCACGAGAGGGCGAACACACAGCGTTAGTACTCTGAACCGCTCATCTATTGGCTGAAGGGTCAGAAAGGGCAAGTCAAGGCACTGCCCTAACGACCTCCAAACAATGGCAAAGCTGGGTACCAAAGCACAGTGTGTGGTATGCGTGAAGAGTCTGCCCAACCCTGGAACAAGCGGGTAAAGATGCAACTGGGGCCTGTGGAGGTCAGGGAGAATGTGCAGCCGCAAGCTCTGTGTGTGTTGTCCTGAGTGTGCAATCCCATCTCTTGGAGCTGCCTTCTGCCCCTGCCACAGTAGGTACCGCTTTACTGTAGGGCCATGTGGTGAGCTAGGCAAGGAAGGCCATGTAGTGCTGGGCCTCCCCAGGAACCCTCAGAGGTCTTAGGTCAGGCAAATGCCTTTCTGTGGGGCCAGTCTCAGGGACTGGCAGGGGCAGGGACCCAGGAGGACAGTGGTTACAGAGTTGTGGACTTGGAGATTCATGTGGTGCTTTGTGTGCACGCTGAGGCAGCCAGTGTGTCCATGGAGCTGCCTGTGCAAGAGAGCTTCACTGAGGTGGAGCCAGAGGGCGTGGAGTTCCTGGTGGTAGAGTCAAAACTGGGGTTGGCCAAGGTGATCAAGATTGGGCAGATGGAGGAGGTCGTAGAGGGAAGGCAAGCGATGCCCCAGCTGACCCGGGACAATGAGCGTGAAGGTGAAGAAGAAGGCCAGGAGGAGGAGGGGAATGGACAGGCAGTGGAGGTGAGTTTGGCCCCCACGCACCAGTCTGCTCTCAGAGCTCTGCAAGACATCCAGCAGCACCTGAGCAGAGTGAGTGTCCAGGCAGCATGGATACTCTCTGCTGAAGGGCCATGTGGTTTTCTCGAGGCCTAGTTTGCAAGACAACCCTCTTGAAATCAGTGCAGTCAGTCGTTGCCTGATACACCACCAAGGAAGGAGCGGCCTGAGGATGCCTTACAATAGGCAGGGTCTGAGGAAGATGTGGGAGCCATGTGAACTGGACGCCTGGCGTAGCCCTGTCTGACACTCCCATACTGTCAGTGTTCTCCAGACCTGCTATATGACATGGCGCCTAGCTCCTCTTCCCCTCACTAGGAAAAGATCTTTAACCAGATGCAGATAGTGAACCACCCACAGATACCAACTATAATCACAGAGGAAGATGAATATGTGCTTTTGTTCATGACCCGTTCAGAGGTAGGCCAGTGAGGGTGAGTCTGGCCTGGCATGTGTGGTTGTGGTGGCATTTGAGGGGCAGAGCTGTGAAAGAGAAGTGACCCAACCACCAGAAACCTGTCTACCTCACCTCACCCAGGAATGGTCTCCTTTTCTCTGGGTACCATCCCCCATTGTTCCCTGGGGCAGGTGGAGGAAGTCAGACTTCCCAGGGAAGGCTGCAGGTTGAAGTTTTTCTTCCATCTGAACCCTTATGTCAAGAATGAAGTGATCGCCAAGGATTATCTACTTGCTAGAGGTGGTGGGATATGGCTGCTTGGATGATTGTGGAGGGTAGAGTTGGTGCCTAGGAAGGTCTAGAGAGTGGGGACAGTGGCCACCACAGTTTATCCTGGCTTTAGAGAGAAAGACAAGTTGAGAGACCCACATGTCATGCTAGAATCTCAAGCCCAATAAAGGTTCAGGACAACTGAGAAGGAAGCAGGGCTGAATCAGTGTGTTTCCCTGAATGGTGATGCCAGGAGATTCAAACCACCCTGAGATCCCTCCCAGCCATTCCCAACTATTCAGTGTGGCTTCCCGCATGCTCCCATTGGAGCCTCCCAGGTCATGTGTAGATTGACTAGAGAATAGCTGTGCCAACTTGTAAACTCCAAGGTTTCCACCCAAGCCTCTTCTGGCTCTTTGTTTTTTTCATTGCTCAAAGCTGCAATTCTGTTCAGTGTGATGATTGGAGAGAGGGTTGTGGAGCGCAGGACCGGCGATTGCAAAGGACAGGGAATTATCAAGAGACAATGTGCCTGCCCAGGGAAAGAATGTGGACATCTAATTCCCAGGGTTGGCATGTCATTTAGAGACTCACGTTATCCTCTCAATTCATAACAAGTTCTTCTCTGTCTTGGTTTGTGTGGGCTCATACTCTTGTGTAATCCTCTCTCTGTGTGTATGTGTTTGTCTGTTTCCTGTGCTTGATCCAAAGCTTTCTAGATGCCAACAACAGAGGTTTGAGAGGCCGCAGTGGCTATAGGCAATGAAGTTTCTGTGTCTCTCACAAACAGGAGACAGAATGGAGGAATGCTTGTTAGTGTAAAATGCACAGAGGATCTGTCTTCATGTGGAGTGGCAATAAAGTCTACGAGGTATGGCTGTGTCTCTGTGTGCATAGAGGGCTGGAGATGACCCAGTGAACGAAAGCACTTGGAACTTTTGAATTTTTTGTTGGGTATCCTGGTGTAAAGTGAGGGCGGCCCTGAAAGTGGAGGTCTTGGGCCCAACAGGAGGTTAATGTGCAGAGAGACTGGCATTGTTCCTGACGTGATTAGTTTGATTATGTGAGGCAAAGATAAAACTCATATAGGACTACGCCCATACAGACTTTGCCCATGGGGAACTGGGTTTCAAGGGCCTTTGGACAGGCATCATGTGTCCCTGGCAACCCCTAATTGCCTGGGAAGTAAGAGAGTGTGGGATCATTCACAGGCCTGACAGGACAGGACAGAAGGAAAAGGCAAATGTGAACCTTGGTACAGCGTGGGACCTTGTTCCTTTGGTGGGCTGTCCATTCAGCCTTTGTCCCTAGCCCGCACACCAGGAGTCAAGGCCAGGATTCCCCCTAGCTTTTGTCTAGAAGTGCAAGTGTGATGTAGCTAGTTGCAGGATAGGAGACTGACAGGGTGAATGAAGAAAAGGGCTCCAAGATTTCTGTAACTGAATAGTGCCAATGAAAGTTGCAGGGAAAGGCGGTTCCTTCCTTGAGACCTGGGTCCCCAGGCCTCCATGTATGTTTGTGACCTTGTGTCTGGATATGCACATGCCCACAAGATGAGGTGGTGAGAGAGAGGCTGTGTTTAGAGCCACATGCCAGCCTTAGGCACTGTGAGAGAGTCTATCTGAGGATGAGAATCCCACACTTGTAGAGCATGCTAAATCTGCCCCGGTGAAATGGAGCCAGGCGTAGGCCTTCTACCCTACCTTGTCTGCTAAAAAAGGATGCCCGAACGGTGGCACTTCTTGGGATGACTGATTCCCAGGTGAACATGCTGGTCACGAGTCACTCAGCTAAGAATGTAAATCCAGACATAGTATAAGGCCGAAAGTGGCCAGTGCAGGAAATGGTCTTCATGCTTACTGTGTATGTTGGGAAAGACCTGGGAAGTGTCTATGAGAGAGAGCAAAGGAGCCACAAGGTTTACACCTTTCAGGGGGCACAGACAGGACCCCCACCACAGCAGGCAATGGACCACACTGGGGCTCCTTGGCCAGGCCCAGGTTGGCTCTTCCTCTTCCTCTACAGTGGTATGAATGGCATTTCTTTTCTGAGTGTCCTCAGGTAGTATGTATCAGCCTACCTGAGACTCCATGAACCTTCTAGGGTAATCAGGGCAGTTTGATAAACCTGATCTATCTGACTGCTCAGCAGACCAAGGCCAGGCCAAGACTCCTGAAGGGCTGACAAGCCACACACCACAACCTCTGATTCTACCCTGTAGAAATCAGGGCCATTCCTTGGCCCTGTGACCCCAGCACAGACCAAGGGCCGAAGGACTTGATTCTGAAGTCGCAGGCAGGTCTCAGCTGGGGTGCAGTGTGTGTGCTCATACCAATATCCCATTGTGTAGTGTGTCTCTATTGGTGCCTCTATCCCCTCACGGAGCTGTTTGTGTATGTGTCTCCCCTTGCCAGCCTGTGTGTGGGTCCTGTAGCCACAAGATGCCCTCTGGGAATCTCTCTACCTTATAGCAATCTGTTTGTCTCACATCACCTCCCTCTGTGTCTCTTTCTGCCTTCAAGGCTCCCTCTCTCTCCCTGGTTCTGTTTTGGCTCACCATGTTCTCTGTCTCTACTCCGCATCAGACAACTCTCTCCCTTGGCCCCTTAACCTCCCTGTATGTTGGTGTCTGTCTATCCCACCCTAGCTTGTCTCTGTGTGTCTCTTTCTCCCACAAGGCAACTTTGTGTATTTCACTCTCTCTGCTCTCAGCCCTCTCTCTATTTTGCCCTCTCTTTACAACTGAACCCTCACTCTCTTATCTCCCTCTGACACCCCTGTCATCCTCAACATACCTCTCTGTGTGAAAGTCACTCATTCTTTCACTCTCACTTTGCTTCCCACTGTGTCTGCAAGTTTCCATCTATTGCCTGGCCTGACAAAATACATCCACCTGTCTGAAGACTTCCTTGCCCTGCGTGCTAAAATTCACGTCTGTGTGCCCATGTCTGTGTCAGTGCAGTTATGCTGTCTGGGCTACTATAGCTCTTGTCACTGTCCCTGTTAACATAAAGTTGTTGAGATATCCTCCTACAAACACAAAGAGAAACTTTTTTTTTATCTCAGTTAAACAAGCTGTTGCAGTTGCTAGTTTTTCATGGGTATGCTCATGCTAGTAGGACTTCTAAGCTTTTGTAGTTGGCCTACAAAGCCCTCCCTCTCACAATCAGGAAAATGGAGTTGCTGTTGCAGAAACCCTGGGAGGATGCAGATATTGCAGATTCCATGAAGCATAGGGAAACTTACTGGCTCCTGTTAGAAGAATCAGCACTGATGGTCCTGAGGTGGGAGCCGGGAGATGGCCTGGAAGGGCCACATTCATTTTTTTATTTAAAAAAAGGGTGTTTTTTTTTTTTTTTTGCTTTTATCCAGTACTTTATTCTCCAACCAGTGATAACTAAGTTTCTTAATTGCAGGCATTCAATAAAATGTTGATCTGAATTCTTTTCTCAGTATCTTGCTTATTCTTTATCCACTTCTCATTGGCGTTACCTCTTCCTTTTTGTGTATGTTTTTATTATATCACTTACCATGCTGTGCATGATAATTATTGGTACACATTTGTATCCTTTCAATAGCATGTAAGTCTCTTGAGGATGAGTAATCTTTTAATTTCTGATGTTCTCAGTAGCTTGTACCTTGCCTATTACATAGTAAACAATTGTTTAAAATGAATAAAATGAATTAGGTGGAATGAATTGTTATTAATCTGAGAATAATGAAGATAATGATTTTTTTTTACATTTACATGTGTTTTGTTTCCACTTTTTGCCTTCACAAAATTAAAAAGGCTCAAAATTTAATAACAATATGAATGTTTAAGATAAGTACCAGAAAAAAAAATCTTGTAAAGAAGGAACAAAGATCAATACATTTATCATAGGATTCCTGCAATGACATACTCAGTATTCAAATAATAATCATTGAAAAAAATGACATTCACATTGTCAAATAAGAGTGTGTCTATTCTAGAATGCTTTGACTCTGAAGTTCAGTATGGAGTCATCCATTAACTGCTGTTTCTTATTTTTTTCCAAACTCTCAAAAAACAGAGAAGTAATATTTATAAATAAAAGTAAAAGATGATTTCAAAAGACAAACCATGCCTGATCTCACAGACAATAGAAAAAGAAGAAATACTTCAAAATCATTCTACTTCTCCTGGATACACCTGATTTTTTTTTTTCCCAATTCTAAAAAATTGGAAAAAAAAAAAAAAAAGATTATTATAAAGGGAAATTACAAACATATTTTACTTATAAATGAGGTTTCAATATCCTAAACAACATATTAACAAGTTGAATTAAAAATTAATGTTTAAAGAATGTACTTGGTCAAAATTAAATCTAATTTAGGTGAGAATGAGTCCCTCTTTTCCTTTATTTTCTTCCCTTTTTTTTTTTTTTTTTCTTTTTCTTTATATCACTCCCTCCCTCCTTCTTTGTCTGCTTTCCCCTTCCCCCATCCCACCTTTCTGGGGTGCTGAAAACCATGCCCCTTACTACAATTAATGACAAGGGGTATTGTCCCAGCTTGTCAATCCATTTCTGGGTTTAGGGGCTTTTATATTGTTTCTACATTTTAGTGAATGTAAATTCAGCTGTGATAGTCTAGTACAAGTGTCTTTAAAATAGAAGTTTTTTCGTTTGTTTGTTTGTTTGTTTTTTCCCTTCTGGATAGATGCCCAGTAATGAGATCGCAGGATCAAATGAGAGGTCTAGATTGAGTTGTTTGAGGTTTTTCCATACTTCCTTCCAAAAAGGTTGTATTAGTTTGCAGTCCCAAAAGCAGTGTAAATGTGTTCCTTGCTCTCTAGATCTGTGCCAGTATCTGGAGTTTTGAGATTTTGTGATATGGGCCTTTCTCACTGGGGTTAGATGATATCTTAGGGTGGTTTTAATTTGCATTTCTCTAATTTTTTCATGTGATTGCTAGTCATTCCTCTGTCTTCTATAGAGAAGGTTCTATTCACCTCTCTTGCCCATTGTTGTATGGGAGTGTTGGTTGTTTTCTTGAGGATTAATTTAAGCTCTGTATAAATCCTAGTATTAACCTTTTATCTGATTAAAAATATGTAAATATTCTTTCCCATTTGGGGAGGTTGTCTATCTGCTTTGATTGTTGTCTCCTTGAATGTAGAGAAGCTTTTCAGTTTACATAAATCCCATTTGTTTATTATTGTTGTTGTTGCTATTGCCATGGCAGTCTTCCTCATAAAGTCTTTCCCTGGGCTAATATATCCCAGTGTTTTTCCTATTCCTTCTTGGAGGATTCTTATTGTTTCATGCCTTAAATTTAAGTCTTTCATCCATCTTGAATCCATTTTTGTGAGTGGAGAAAGTTGCGGGTACAGTATCAGTCTTTTACATATGTATCTCCAATTCTCCCAGCACCATATGTTGAAAAAGGAGTCTGTCTCCCAGTGGAGGTTCTTGTTTGGTTGATGGAAGATTTGGTGGTTGTAAGTTGTTGGATTCATTTCCTGGTTTTCTGTTCGATTCTAAATGTCTATGTCTCCAGAGCTGGTGGGATGTGACTGCCTGGATGTCTCTAGAGCTGGTGGGATGTGGCTGCTTGGATGATTGCAGAGGGAAGTGATGGTGCCCAGGATAGTCTCAATCCCATCCTAATTTCCTCTCCTAGAGAGTACAAGGCTTTTGTTTCCCCTCCAATTCCAGGGGTACTGGGATGATGACAACTAAGCACCCTACTTTGAGAAGGGCACCAATGTCCAGACCTTCATCTGTTGGTTGTCGAAACACAACTGCCCAGGTCCTAACCAGATTTCTGAGGTGCGAAGTCTGTGGTTGTCACCAGGAGTCCCCGGTGTACATTTTTGGATTCTTGGATGTGGGCTCATTTCAGGGCAGAATGTGTCATTCTTCTGCTTCTAGATCATCATCGAGGACCTGTGGCTCAATCCTCTGGACCACTACCTGAGCCAGGGAGACACCATGGCCAAGGAGAGACAGGAAGTCAGGTGAGCAGCCCAGGATTGGATCTGGAGGCCTGAGTGTCTACTGTCTGGGCTATAGTGATGTAGGTGGAGTCTCTAGAGTGAGTGCAGTTGCCACCAAATGTTATCCCGAGGTCTTAGAGAGAAAGGCAAGTCAAGAGACCCACATGTCATGGTGGAAGCTCAACCCCAATAGAGGTTCAAGATCACTGAGCAGGAAGCAGGGATGAATCAGTGTGTTTCAAAGAATGTTGATGCCTGGGTTTTGAGACACTCTGAGTTACCTGTCAGCCATTCGCAGCCATTTAGTGGGGCTCCCAGCATCCCCTCATCAAAACCTCCCAGGACATGTGTAGATTGACTAGAGAATTGCTGTGCCAACTTGTCAAACTCCCAGATTTCAATCAAAGCCTCTTCTGGCTGTTTTTTTTTTTTTCTATTTATCAAAGCTAATTCTGGTCAGGGTAGTGATATGAAATAAGAGTATTGTGGAGCACAGGAGTGGTGATTGCAAAGGATGTGAAATTGTCAAGGGACAATGTGCCTGCCCAGAAGAAGAATGTGGGCATCTAATCCGCAGCTTGGGAATGTCCTTCAGAGACTCACGGTACCCTCTCAATACGTAACGAGTTCTTCTCTGTCTTATTGTCTGTGTGCTTGTTCTCTTGTGATATCCTCTGTCTGTGTCTGTTGCCTTTGCTTGAACCACAGCTTTCTAGATGTCGGCAAAGGGGGATTGAGAAGCCTCTGTGGCTACAGCCAACTAAGTTTCTGTGTCTCTCACAAACAGGAGACAGAATGGAGGAATGGTTGTTAGTGTAATGTGCACAGAGGATATGTCTTCATATGGAGTGGCAATAAAGTCTACCATGTTTTGCTGTGTCCCTGTGTTCATAGGAGGGCCGAGGATGACCTAGTGAATGAATGAAAGCACTTGGAACTTTTGAATTTTTTGTTGGGTATCCATACGTAAACTGAGAGCAGCACAAAAAGTGGAGGCCTTGGGCCCAACTGGAGCATAGTGTGCAGAGAGACTGGCATTGTGCCTAATGTGGGTAGCTTGGGTAGATGAGGCAAAGATAAAACCCAGAGGACTGACCCTCTCCAGACTTTGCAGATGGGGAAGTGGCAGTGAAGGAATAGAGAGTGAGATTGCTCATGGGCCTGACAGGACACAAGGAAAGACAAATGGGAACCTTAGTCCATGTGGGACTTTGTTCCTTTGCGGGGCTATTCATTAACTCTGGCCCTAACACCAAGCATTGAGGATGACATTTCCCCCAAAGCTTTTGTCTAGAAGTGCAAGTGTGATGCAGCTGGTTTGCAGGATAGGAGAGTGACAGGGTGGGTGTGGAAAAGGGCCCTTGGCTTTAGCTCGGGAGATAGAGTGAAGGAGAGCTACAAGGAAGAGATGGTTCCTTCCCTGAGTCATGGGTCCCCATGTCTCCTTGTACATGTGTGGCCTTGTGTCTGTACATGCACATGCCCACAAGAAAAGGTGGCCAGAGAGGGGCCGGGTTTAAAGACACATGCCATCGGTGGGCCCTGTGAGAAGGACCTCTGAGCACAAGGATCCCTCACTTAGAGAGCACGCCATTCTGCCCAGATGACATGGAGCCAAGTGTAGGACTTCCACCCTGCCTCCTCTGTTGAAAAAGATGCCCAAATTGTGGCACATCATGGGATGCCTGACTCCCATGTGTACATGCTGGTCAAGAGTCACTCCGGAGGCCATGATCATGCAGACATAGTATGAGGCTGGAAGAGGTCCATGCAAGAAAGGTTCTTCATTGTGTATTGTGTATCTTTGGAGAGGGCAGGAAATCATTGGTGAGAGAGAGTAAACAGACTAAAATATTTACTCCTGGTAGGCTGTGGCCTTAGAGGGGTTGCCCTTCCCATAGGGAGTCACTTCCCCAAAACCCTGCTGAACATTGCAATGTTAAAGGCTCAAGACTGCCAAAGGTGAGCACTTCAAACATAGGCTGAAGTCTCAGTGCAAGACAAAGATCTCTGTGTGCAAATATCATACTACTTTCTCCTTCCTTCAGGGGTGTTTGAGTCCCAACCACTCTTGTTGGCCCCTGTTCCTATCCTCAGTGCTACTCTGCTGTGACATAGTGAGCAGAGAGAGGACTCTTCCAAGATTTCCCTGTTGTGAGCCAGGCTTGGCAGATCCTGCCACCTATCATTTGGCACAGACAGAAGCCCCACCAGGAGAGGCAATGGACTACATTGAGGCTCGTGACCAGGCCCAAGTTTGCTACTCCTCGATCAATCACAGTTCTGGGAAAGGCACTTTCTTTCTGAGTATCTAGGAATACTATGCACTGACATATATGACTCTTCATGGAGCCTTTAGGGTAAACAGTGGGGTCTGGTAGACCTGATTTACCTGGGTGCCCATCAGACAAAGGTCTGGCCTGGAAGGACTCTAATCCTGAAGGGCGCCAGCTCCCTGACTCCAACAGGAGGGCACGTGATCGATGGCACTGACAGGCCAGAACTCCAGCCAGGACCTTGGCTAACAAAAATGTCTGAGTATAACTCTGCTCAGCAGCCCCTATACCTGTGTGAGGTCAAAGGGTTAATAGAGGTGACAGGCGATGTAGGCTTGAAGGACACACCTCATGTGTAGTCCTGATGATCACACTACCAAAAGAACCTTAAAATCCCAACAGACGCGAAATCACCATCAAGATCTAGTGGGATGGTCCCACCAGGAGAAGGTGCATTTTTGGAAGGGTTTGGAGGAGGAAGTGTGTATTGCCCGTAAGTAGTATGTGGGTGTGTTGTGCTTTGCCACAGCCTTAGTGCAGAAACACCCTCACCACCCCTCTACGGCAACACTGCCTACAGATGCTCTGGACTCTGAAGTGTTAGTCCAGATGATTCGGCACCAGGTTGCCCCAGTCCCTCTGCCCAAAGCCTCCCAGAATTGCAGGAGACGGGGAGGCAGGTCTTCCTTGGGATGAGAGGGAAGCATGCAGAATTACCCACTGCCATTCCCAAGGGCCTGTATAGAAAATTTTCCCAGCACATGTTCTGGACACTGAGCCCCTGTGAAGACCGCTGTTTGGTCACCACCTTTTCTCGTGGCCACCAGGGGTCAAAGGCAACTATAGTAAGTGTGTCCATCTTGTAGCCTGCTGGGAGAAGCTGTCTCTCCTGCTACTCTCTGTGTCCCTCTATCCCTCTTCCTTCCACACTCTGCCACCCTTCTCATTCTCTGCTTGTTTTGTCCTTGCTGACCTTTGCCTCTGCCCAGTCACACTTGGTCACCCACTATCTGCCTACCTGACGCTGGGCATGGTGACAGATCTTCTGCTAACTCCAGCATGTGCCTTGACTGTTCTCTGCAGCATGGGGTCCCTTTTGTGCCATGTGTTGAATTCATAAAAATGCCCGGGATCTCCTGGATGTCAAGAATGTCCAGGATGAACCTTGAAATATCCCTGACCTGGCCTCATCCTAATTTCTATTGAAAGAGGCATGCAGCTCCTTTCCAGAGCACACACTGAACAGAAGGTGTAGCATGTGTTACCCTTACTGATTAAATCCGGTTTTTCTGCAAGGCGCACCCAGCGAGGGAGACACCGTTTTCTCACCAGGACCACAACTCATGCTCTCCAGAAACCCTCCTCAACCTGGCTCCTTACCTCCTGTAAAGACTCGGTTGAACAGAGCTGTGCACACAAGCAATGAGGAATCCTGCTGGTTGGCCTGCTGTGAGCAATTTTGACTGGCACCTTTGACCTATGTGCTGCCCTTTCCTGGCTCTGAGCCAGGCCTTATAGCGCTGCTGGCTGTGGAGCTTAGTTCTTTTAGCCTAACAAAGCCCACAGGAAACCTGGGGGTAAAGAGGCAATCTTCAGTTTCATGCAGTCCCGCTGCTTTTGAGACAGTGCTGGCGGCGGTTCTTGCTAGCAGATGTGCGCTTGAAATGTATGCCACATCATACAAGGCCAAAGCATGTGGCAGCACCAGCTGCAGGCCTTCAGGACCTCTGTAGGAGCTGGATTGGGACACACAGTGTGTCCATGAAGCTGCCTGTGCAAGAGAGCTTCACTGAGGCAGAGACAGAGGGCGTGGAGCTCCTGGTGGTGGAGTCAGAGCTGGGGGTGGCCGAGGTGATCAAGACTGGGCAGATGAAGGAGGTAATAGAGGGTGGGTAAGCAATGCCCCAGCTGTCACGGCACAATGAACATGAAGGTGAAGAAGATGGCCAGGAGGAGGAGGGGAATGGGCAGGCAGTGGAGGGGCGCTTGACCCCCAGGCACCAGTCTGTTCTCAGAGCTCTGCTTCTCTACGTCCAGCAGCAGTGAGCAGAGTGAGTGCCCGAGGCACCATGGACTATGCTCTCCTGAAGGGAGACGTCGGGCAGAGAATGAGGGTGCATCTTGAGCACAGGAGCATCGTTATCCATAGCATCCCTGGCTTCTTGGCCAAAACCGTATCTTTAGTCCTGTTCCTCCATGATGGCTGGCACTAGCCAAGGCCAGGGACAATGGGAATGAGCTGCACACAGGAGGAGAAAGAACTCTGCCCAAGGCAGAAGAGACAGCAGGAGTTGGGTCGGGCAGACTAGGGCCCTCTTCTCACAGCCAAGCGCTAACAGTGTGGATGGATCTTAGTGATCCGCAGATAGTGAGTGAGCCTGTGATGGGAACGGGGAAGAAAGGTTATCTCTTTAAAGTAGGAGAGACCCCAAAAGGGCCCTTTTCAGGCAGCTCAGCTTTGAAGGAAGCATTCCTGGGGAAGGCTTTTGATGAGTGGGAGAAACGCCAAACTAGTGATATACAGGCTATGCCTGGTTGTAGGAGCTGGCCACCTACACCCAAGGTGGTCCAACCCTGGGCCTACGTAGTGCAAACTGCTGTCCTTGGAAGACATTCGTGTTCCCCAGAGTCTCCTTTTGTTTCTGACAAGCTGATGCTGCTGCCCCCCACATACAGCCTAGAGTCAGGGATACATGCCCTTTCCTGTAATCAAAGAGCCTGTAGGGTACCAGGCACAGCCAGTTGGCTGCTAGGGCTCAGTATTAGTTTAAGCAGTGGAAGTCCCAGTGGGGAAGAAGCAGGGAGCATGGTAGCCAGAATGTGGGGAGAATAGGGCCCATCTTGATATCAGCAGTGTGGGTCCAGCTGCACCATCCCAGGACCATCTGGGTTTCTGGAGGCCTGGTTTGCAAGTCAACACTCCAGAAATCAGTGCAGTCAATCATTGGCAGACACAGCACCAAAGAAAGGAGCAGCCTGAGCATGTCTTTTTTTTTTTTTTTTTTTTTTTATTAAATCATAGCTGTGTACATTGATATGATCATGGGGCATCATACACTAGCTTCATAAACCATTTCACACATTTTCATCACACTGGTTGGCATAGCCTTCCTGGTGTTTTTTTAGTTATCGTGCTAAGACATTTACATTGTACATTTATTAAGTTTCACATATATCCTTGTAAGATGCACCGCAGGTGTAATCTCACCTATTCCACTACCTCTACTCCCCTCTCCCCTCCCTGCCCTCCCTTTTTCCCTTCCTCCTATTCTTAGGTTGAAACTGGGTTATAGCTTTCATGTGAAAACCCTAAATTAGTTTCATAGTAGGGCTGAGTACATTGGGTACTTTTTCTTCCATTCTTGAGATACATCTTACACAATGCAGGGTCTGAGGAGATGTGGGAGCCATGTGGATTTGAAGCCTGGTGCTGCCCCCTGTCTGAAACTCCCATACTGTCAAAAGTTCTCCAGACCTGCTACGTGACTTGGTGCCTATTTCCTCTTTCCCTGACTAGGAAAAGGTCCTTAACTAGGGGCAGATAGCAAAACACGTACAGATATTGACAATAATCACAGAGGAAGATGAAGATGTGCTTGCGTTCATGACCAGTTTAGAGGTAGGCCTGTGAGACTGGGTCTGGCCTGGCATGGGTGGTTTTGGTGGTATTTGTGGGGCAGAACTGTGAAAGGGAAGTGACCAAACCACCAGAAACTCAGCTCACCCAGGAATGGTCTCCTTTTCTCTTGGCTACCACCCCCATTGTTCCCCGGCAGATGGAGGAATTCAGACTTCCCAGGGAAGGCTGCAGGTTGAAGTTTTTCTTCCATCTGAACTCCTTCTTCAAGAATGAAGTGCTCGCCAAGGATTATCTCCTTACTAGAGCTGATGGGATGTGGCTGCCTGGATGATTGCAGAGGGAAGAGTTGGTGCCTAGGATGGTCTCAGTCCTCCCCTAATCTCCTCTCCTCTAGGGTACGAGGCATTTGGTTCCTCTTTGATCCAGTGGTCCTGGGCTAATGACAAAGCACCCTGCTTCGAGAAGGACACAAGTATCTGGAGCTTCTTCTGCTGGTTGTCGAACCACAACTGCCCAGGTTCTAACCAGATGGCTTAGATGTGAAGCCTTTGGTTGTCACTAGGAGTTCCCAGAAGACATTTGTAGTATTCTGGGGTTTGGGCCTATTTCAGGGCTAGTGTGTCATCCTTTTGCTTCTAGAACATCAACGACCTGTTGCTCAACCCCCTGTACCACTACCTGAGGGAGGTAGAGACATTATGACAGAGAAGAGAGAGGAAGTCAGGTGGGCGGCCAGGATTGGGTCTGGAGGCCTGATTATCTAGTGTCTGTGGTATAGTGGAGTAGGAGAATCTCTACAGTGGCTGCAGTGGCCACCAAAGTTTATCCTGGGGTTAGAGAGAAAGGTAAGTTATGAGACCCACATGTCATGCTGGAAATTCAAGGCTAATAGAGGTTCAGGACCACTGAGGAGGAAGCACGGTTGAGTAGTGTGTTTCCCTGAATGGTGATGCCACAGAGGATTTAAAGCCACCCTGAGTTCCTTTCCAGCCATTCCCAGCTATTCAGTGGGGTTCTCCACATCTCCCCATCGGAGCCTCCCAGGACATGTGTAGATTGACAAGAGAATCAATGTGCCAACATGTCAAACTTGCAGGTTTTCATCCAAGCCTTTTCCGGCTGTTTCTTCCATTGCTCAAAGCTGCAATTCTGTTCACTGTGGTGATGGAACGAGGGTGTTGTGGAGCACAGGAGTGGTGATTGCAAAAGATGGGGAAATGTCAAGGGACATTGTGCCTTCCCAGGGGAAGAATGTGGGTATCTAATCCCCAGGGTAGGCATGTAATTTAGAGACTCCCGGTATCCCCTCAATTCATACATGTTCTTCTCTGGCTTGGTCTGTGTGTGCTCGTACTCTTCTGATATCCTCTGTGTGTGTGTGTATGTGTGTGTGTGTGTGTGTGTGTGTGTGTGTGTGTTGCCTGTGCTTGAACCACAGTTTTCTACATGCTGGCAACTGAGGATTCTTAGGCCTCAGTATCTGCATCCAATGAAGTTTCTGTGTCTCTCAGAAACAGGAGACAGAATGGTGGAATGGTTGTTAGTGTAAAATCCACAGAGGATAATTCTTCATGTGGAATGGCGATAAAGTCTACCAAGTATTGCTGTGTCCCTGTGTGCATAGAGGGCCAGGGATGGCCCAGTGAACGAATAAAAGCACTTGGAAGTTTTGCATTTTTTGTTGGATATCCATGTGTAAAGCGAGAGTGGCCCTAAAAGTGAAGGCCTTGGACCCAACGGAAGCTTAGAGTGCAGAGAGACTGGCATTGTGCCTGACGTGCTTAGCTTCCGTTCATGAGGCAAAGATAAAGCCCAGAGGACTGATGCTCTGAAGACTTTGCATGTGGGGAACTGGGTGTCGAAGGCCTTTGGACAGGCATCATGTGTCGATGGTAACCCCTAATGGCCTGGGAAGTAATAGAGAATGGGATCACTCACAGGCCTGACAAGTCACCAGCAAAGGCAAATGTGAACCTTGGTACAGCGTGGGACCTTGTACCTTTCCTGGGCTGTCCATTTACCCTTTGTTTCTGGCCCATGCACTAAGCATTGAAGTCTAGATTCCCCCTAGCTTTTGTCTAAAAGTTCAAGTGTGATGTAGCTGGTTGCAGGATTGGAGAGTGACAGGATGAGTGAGGGAAAGGGCCCCTGGGTTTCTGTGGCTTGGGATAGTGCCAAGGAGAGCTGCAGGGAAGGGGTGGTTACTTCCCTGAGGCATGGGTCCCCATGCCTCCTTGTACATGTATGACCTTGTGTCTGGACACGCACATGCCCACAAGCAGAGGTGGCGAGAGAGGGGCCGAGTTTAGAGGCATGTGCCAGTGGTGGACACTATGACAGGGTCCTCTGAGGACGAGGATCGCACGCTTGGAGAGAATGCCATTCCGCGCAGGTGATGACCTGGAGCCAGGCAGAGTCCTTCTACCCTACCTCCTCTGATGAAAAAGAATGCCCGAATGGAGGCACATCATGGCATGAATGACCCCCATGTGAACATTCTGGTCAGGAGGCACTCAAAGAGGAATGGACATCCAAACATAGTATGAGGCTGAAAGAGGCAAGTGCTGGAAAGGGTCTTCATGCTTAGTGTATATCTTGAGAAAGAGCAAGAAAGCATCTAGGAGAGGGAGCAAAGGGCCTGCCAGGTTTACTCCTGGTGGGCTGTGGCCTTTGAGAGGTTTCCCCACCCACAGAGAGCCACTTCCCCAAAACCTTGGTGAGCATTGCGATATTAAAGTTTTAGGACTGCCAGAGCTCTAGGTGGGCACTTCAAAAATGGGCCAAATGTACTTGTCCCAGTCTCAGTGCAAGACAAATATCTGCTTGGGCAAACACCATGCCACTTTCTCCCTCCTTTACCTGTGTTTCATTCCCAACCACACTTGTTGGCCCCTATTCCTATCCTGAGTGCTACTCTGCTGAGACACGGTAGGCAGGGAAAGGACTCTTCCAGGCTTTCCCCGTTGTGAGCTAGTCTTGGCAGATCCTGCCACCTATCAGTGGGCACAGATAGGAGCCCCACCAAAGCAGGCAATGGACCACACTGGGGCTCCTTGTCCAGGCCCATGTTTGCTATTCATTACTCTTTCAATCACAGTCTTGGGAATGTCATTTCTGAGTTTTTACAGATAGTATGTACTGACCTACTTGAGTCGCCACAGACCCTCTAGGGTCAACAGTGCTGTCTGGTAGACCTGAGCCATGTGGGGGCTCAGCGGACAAAGACCTGGCCTGGCAGGCCAAGACTCCTGAAGGGATGACAAGCAAAACACTGCAAACTCTTAATGTACCCTGTAGAAATCTGGGCCACCATTTGGCCCTGTAACCCAGCCCAGACAAAGGGCCCAGGGACTTGATTCCGAAGCCACAAGCAGATCTGAGTTGGGGTACAGTGTGTGTGCTCATACCAACATTCCATTGTGTAGTGTGTCTCTATTGGTGGCTCTATCTCCTCACAGAGTTGTTTGTGTATGTGTCTTCCCTTGCCAGCCTGTGTGTGGGTCCTGTAGCCACAAGATGCCCTCTGGGAATCTCTCTACCTGATAGCAATCTCTGTTTGTCTGTCTCAGCACACACCATGCCCCGTGTCTCTTTCTGCCTTCAAGGCTCCCTCTCTCTCCCTGGTTCTGTTTTGGCCCACCATGTTTTCTGTCTCTACTACACAGCAGACAACTCTCTGTTTCTCCCTCGGTCCCTTCAGCTCTCTGTATGTTGATGTCCATGTATCCCACCACAGCTTGTCTTTGTGTGTCTCCTACCACAAGGCAACTTTGTGTATTTCACTCTCTCTCCTCTCAGCCCTCTCTCTGTTTTGCCCTCTCTTTACAACCGAGCCCTCCTTTTCTTATCTCCCTCTGACACCCCTGTTACTGTGTGTTTCACCCTCAAAACACCTCTCTATGTGAAAGTCACTCATTCCTTTGCACTCACTTTGCCTCCAACTGTGTCTGCAAGTTTCCATCTATTGCCTGGCCTGAAAAAATACATCCACCTGTCTGAAGACTTCCTTGCCATGCAGGCTAACATTCACGTCTGTGTGCCGTGTCTACATCAGTGCACTTATGCTGTCTGGGCTACTATGGCTCTTGTCACTGTCCCTCTTAACATAAAGGTGTTGTGACATCCTCCTACAAACACAGAAACGTTTTGATGTCAGTTAAACAAGCTTTTGCAGTTGCTAGTTTGTTGTTGCAATGCTCATGCTAGTAGGGCTTGTAAGCTTTGGGAGTTGGCCTACAAAACCCTCCCTCTCACTGTCAGGAAAAGGGAGCTTCTGTTGCAGAAATTCTGGGAGGATGCAGATATTGCAGATTCCATGGAGCATAGTGAAACCTAAGGGCTCCAGGTAGAAGAATCAGCACTGATATATCTGATCTAGAGAGCCAGGGAGCTCCCTGGAAGGGCCACATCCTTTATTTATTTATTTTGAATTCATCCAGTACTTAATTTTCCAAGCAGTGATAACTAATTTTCTTAATTGCAGCTATTAAAAAAAAATGTTGAACTGAACTCTTTTCTTAGTATCTTGCTTATTCTTTACCCACTTATCATTGGGGTTAGGTCTTCCTTTTTGTGAGTATTTTTGTTCTATCACTTACCATGCTGTATGTGATAATTATTGGTATACATTTGTATCCTTTGAATAGCGTGTAAATCTCTTGAGGATAGGTAATCTTTTAATTTCTGGCGTTCCCAGTAGCTTGTACATTGCTTGCATATTACTATTAGATAGTAAACAATTGTTTGAAATGAATAAAGTGAATTAAGTGGAATGAATTGTTATTAATCTGAGAATAATGAAGATAATGAATTTTTTATAAATACATGTTTTTATTTGATTTCTACTTTTTCCCTTCACAAAATTAAGAAGGCTCAAAATTTAATAATAATATGAATGTTTAAAATAAGTACAAGAAACAAAACTTTCATAAAGAAGGAGCAAAGATCAATACATTCAGAAATCATACGATTCCTGCAAGAACATATTGAGCAATCATAATTATGCAAAAAAATTGACATTCACATTGTCATATAAGAGTATGTCTATTATAGAATGCTTTGATTCTGAGGTTCAGTATGGAGTCATCCCCTGCTTTTTCTTATTTTATTCCCAATCTCTCAGAATATACACAAGTAATATTTATAAATAAAAGTAAAAGATCATTTCATACGACAGATCATGCCTCATCTCAGAGACAACAGAAAAAGAAGAAATACTTCAAAATCATTCTACTTCATCTGGATACACCTATATTAAAATTGAAAAAAAAAAATAGATTACTACAAAGGGAAATTGCAAACATATTACACTTATAAATGAGGTAGCACTATCCTAAACAACATATTAACGATTTGAATTATAAATTAATGTTTAAGGAATGTACTTTGGTCAAATTTAAATCCAATTTATGTAAGAATGAGTCATCTTTTTTTTTTTTTTTTTCTTCTCCCCCTCCTTCTCTGTCTGATCTCTCCTTCCCCCATGCCCCACCATGGTCATTAATTGTCATTAATTGTCCTCATATTGAAGTTGAATACATAGGATTCATACTTTTCCATTCCTTTGATGCTTCACTAAGAATAATGTGTTCCACCTCCATCCAGGTTAATATTTGTATTAAAATCCATTTGTATGAAAATTTCCATTTCTTTAAAAGGCTGAGTAGTATTCCATGGTATGCATATACCACAGCTTGCCAATCTATTCCTGGGTTGAAGAGCATTTACGCTGTTTCCACATTTTTGTGATTGTAAATTGAGCTGTGATAAACAGTTTAGTACAAGTGTCTTTATAATAAATGTTTTGTTTTCGTTTTTTTTTTTTTTTTTTTTCTTCTGGATAGATGCCCATTAATGGGGTTGCTGGATCAAAGTGGAGGTCTAGGTTGAGTTTTTTCATGTTTCTTTGATGTTTTCTTTGGAACTTCCTTCCAAAAAGGTTGTATTAGTTTGCAGTCCTACCAGCAGTATAAGAGTGTTCCTTCCTCTCCACATCAGTACCAGCTTCTGCAGTTTGGAGATTTTGTAATTTGGCCCATTCTTGCTGGGGTTAGATAATATCTTAGGGTGGTTTTAATTTGCATTTCTCTGATAAATAGGAATGCTCATCGTCCCTAATTTTTTTCATGTGTTTGCTAGCCATTCGTCTGTCTTGTTTAGAGAAGGTTCTGTTCATCTCTCTTGCCCATTGATGTATGGGATTGTTGTTGTTGTTTTCTTGTAGATTAATTTAATTTTTGTACAAATTGTAGTTATTAAGCTTCTGTCTGCTTCAAAATGTGCAAATATCCTTTCCCATTGGGGAGGTTGTGTATTTCCCTTTGTTATTGTCTCATTGGCTGTATGGGAGCTTTTCAGTTTACTTAATCCCATTTGTTTATTGTTGCTGTTGTTACTATTGCCATGGCAGTCTTCTTCAAAGAGTCTTTCCAGGGGGAGGAGACAAGATGGCAGACTGAAGCCAGCTTTCCACAGAGGCTTCCGTCCAGAAGGAGAGTTAAGGGACAAAAATGTATTAAGTAACCAGGAGAATTCAAGCTGTACAAAGAGAGAAGGTTGAGGAACACACATCAACACCGCTGAGGTGAGCTGAGACCGCAAAGACGCAAACAAAAGGTACAAAATCCATCACCAAGCGGATGGGAGTCCCCCCTCCTTCACGAGACCGGCTCAAGAGCCCCACAAACAAACAAAAGGGCAGAAATTAAAGGCCCTCCCACTTCACTTCACGGGAGTGACCTTCTAAAAACTGAACCTACCTCTCCTACTAGGGTACCATGGCACTCCACTGACAGGCATAAAACTGTATAAAACTTTAAATATCTTTGACAGCAACCCAGCACTCCCCACCACTCACACTGAAGTCTAGAGGTCTGTCCCCCAGGAGTTCTGATTCTTGGCTGATTTATCGAGGGGTGTGGACAGAGCCCGAGCAGCAACCGATCAGTGCTGACTCTGAGGCATGGGAGTGAGGAGAGAGAACACTAGACTGAGGGGGAGTCACACCATGGTGGCACTTCTCTGCCGCGGTGTGCACCAGCCCTCTTTGAGCAGCAATACGGCCAGGCATAAAACTGAGTGAAACTGTAGCTTCCCAGTTTGAAGCGCTGAGCTCCCAGCGCTCCCTTCCCACTCTCACTCGGGGGGCTGGGGGGCCTGTCCCCCAGGAGTTTGGATTCTTGAGTGATTTCTCCAGGGTAGTGGACAGTGCCCCCAGTCGCTTACACTGAGGCACGCGAGTGAGGAGAGGGCACTTGGCTGAGGGGGAGTCACGTCTCAGCTGCACTTCCCTGCAGCCTGGTACAGCAGCCCTCCTTGGACAGCAATACAGCCAGGAATAAAACTGAGTGAAGCTGAAGCTTCCCCGTTTCCAGCGCTGATTTCCCAGCACTCCCTCCCACACCCACTTGGGCATCTAGGGGCCTGCCCCCCAGGAGTCCACATTGTTGGGTGATTTCTAGTGAGGAGCTCAGTCCCTGAGCTGCGCTGTCTCTGGGGAGTGGAAGTGAGGAGATGACAGTTGGCTAGAAGGGAACCGCTCCTGAGCAGCAGTTTCCAGAGACGTGGAGCAGTGGTGCGGCCAGGCACAAAACTGTGTGGGCTGCAGCTCTGGGCTCAGAGCACTCTCCTTCGCTCCCACTCTCAGATCTGGAGGCCTGTCCCCCTGGAGTCCGGATCTCTGGGTGATCTCTTGAGGGATGTGGACAGAGCATAAACTGTGGCTGGTCAGTGAAGGGTCGGCTGGGTGCCCACACCAGAGCGTCAGTTCCTGGTGGCGGATTGACAGCCGCTTTTTTTTTTTTTTTTTAAACAGCAAAATGGCTCACTTCTAGATATTCTAAAGCCACACACCCTGTCTCCCTGGGCAACCAGAGGAGGCCACCCGTGAGTAAAGGATTTGCCTGACACTGCTCACAAACCCGGAAAGCTTCCAGGTCAGAGCCTACTCTGAGAGGTAATCTAATACAAACCTCCAGCAGCAAAGACATTTGAACTCAGAACAGCCTGTCTTCTGCAGGCGATTTTAGCAGAAAAAGAGACAGATTTCTGCAAACTTGTCCTGTTCTGTTCTGTTCTGTTAGCAATATCAATCAGGGGCAGGGCTAAGTCTGAGTGAACACCCCCCCACCTCCATCAAGCACCCAAGGATGTCAGGCCACACCTGCTCCTGCTAGATAATGGCAGACTGCAGAGGCCTAGCAGATTTCCTTGCGATTCAGGCAGGTGAAAACCCCTGGAGTATCTGTTTACTAAAGGCAACTGGGTCAGCCATCTGCAGAGATACAAGTGACTGGGTCCGATGGAGTGGCAAACCTGGGAAGGAGACATCAACCTTCCCGGACTGATCTATTGGCTAGGTGGCTCCT
>CAUYPK010122140.1:0-23532 GCA_963574355.1 Loris lydekkerianus
CCTGTAGTCCCAGCTACTAGGGAGGATGAGGTAAGAGAATCACGTAAGCCCAAGAGTTGGCGGCGGCCGGTTGATGTGACTCCACCGCACTTTACTGCGGGAAACATAGTGAGAAGGTTTCTAAAAAAAAAAAAAAAAAAAAAAAAAAAAATCCTAGGGAAAAGGCAAAAGCAACAAATCTAAATACTCATTTCTCAAAGGTATGCCCCCCAAATGAAGATTCTAAGCCATGTGACTGTTAAGGACAGTCTGACAACAGAGCCAATGTGTGAGTGTGTGTGGGGGCTTCAAGGAACGTTCTTAAAGCTCCCTGCCTGAGCCCCCCTCAGGAGTGGGACAGGGTGGGGCTGCTCTACCTTCTGTTGCTCAGGAACATTAAATATTTAAAGCTCTAAGATTTCACAAACAACGAACCTTCTCTAGAAACAGAATTTTCTCATGAATCTGTTACCTAACAATAAAATACACAACACAGCCTCTTGAGAAGGCTGCTGAGCTGGTCAAGCACAGCAACCCTCCACAGCTGACCCTACACTGGCTCCCCATCAAGTTGACCTAATTGTCACAGAGAGAACCCACACCACATGTCCGTAATCAGTACAGCAGGCCTAGTTCCTTATGTTGACCACTTCTGAACGATGATCAGTCCGTTACTGTGCCTTGGGTGGCTGGCTTACAGAGGTTCTCTAAAGGCTCAGGTCTGATTCCATTTTCCCCTTGTTGTAACCTGAATGTCGGGCTCTGCTCCATTTTCCTTCATGGTAGGGCTGACTCAGGGTTTCCTGAGGTGTCATTATGCAGTGCAGTGCTCCAGTAGACCGTGTGGCTGCTCCTTATAGGATATCTTCCTCACAGCTACCATGAAATTGATGGCCAACATTAAAATTCAACAAAGACAAAATATAAACTTTAATTAAATCTCTTTAAAGAAGTGCTCTGGGTGTTAATGGTTGAGCCTCCTGCTCTAAGTGAGGGAGAGTAAGCTGGTGTAAGGGCTTTGGAGGGTAACTTTTATTGATAATAAAAAGGAATGTAGCCAGGTGCAGTGGCTCACGCCTGTAATCCTAGCACTCTGGGAGGCCGAGGCGGGTGAAATGCCTGAGCTCAAGGGGTCAAGGCCAGCCTAAGCAAGAGTGAGAAGCCGTCTCTAAAAATAGCCGGCCGCCTGTAGTCCCAGCTACTCGGGAGGCTGAGGCAAGAGAACTGCTTGAGCCCTCGTGTCTAAGGTTGCTGTGAGCTGATGGCACTCTACTGAGGATAAAATGAAACTCTCAAAAAAAAAAGGTAATGCATCTTTGCACAGCTTTATAGGCCTTCTGATATACCCATGTGCAGCAGTACTGAACGGAAGGGTTCACAGGGTACAGTATTGGATCAATGTGAGCTAGACCACAGGGGTGATGCAGAATAGCAGTGTGCAGCTGCCGCCTGGCATGGTAGAAACAAGAATGGGGGTAAGAATGTGCCTGTGAGGTCTGCAAGTGAGAAAGGGTGTTCTCAGCTCCTCCAGTGAGACTGCCTGAAGAAGTGAATGGGCTGCCCGAGGTAAGTGAGACTTGGGGCCTATGGCTTGGGATTCTGCTGTGCTTTCAATTTTACCATGAAAGACGGTCTAAACTAGTGAAGAGTGTTGATTCTGTGAAAATTGACATCACCTTTAATTCATGTTTTATTGTTCTTGGAATTTAGGTGTCAAGTAATCTGTGACAGCTGCTTCCTCAGTTTGTTTCATTATTTTAGGGCTTCCAGATTTCAGAAGAACTGGGAAGTCCCCCCATCTCTGAGTCACTGTCCGGGCTTTGGAAGAACACTGAGGACCTCCTAGCGAAGGCTCCCTCGCCACTCCGTGGGTGAGGCATGGAAACCGGCCTGGTACTGTGCCATCCTCAGATCTCTGCTCATTTGTGGGTCCTGACACTCACCCTCCATTTGCCATCTGTGGATTCTACAATGGCCACCCTGCTAAACACCCAGCTCCAGGGCTCCTTTGCTGTGCAATGTCACTCAGCCAGGGAACAATCTTGACAACTGGAGTAAAGCGGACCCTGTGAACAAGCACCAGCCCTTGTGCCTAAAAGTCTGGGCCACTAGAAGGTTGCTAAAATGTAACTACACTACAAAAGTCTGGAGCAGCAGGTTAGCATTTAAAGCCAAAACTTACACCCAGAAATAAAAAGGGGGAAAGAAGATAGTTACAGAATTATAGAGATTAAAGGAAAATTTAAGAGTAAATAAAGAAATTTTTCTTTTTCTTTTGCTCAAGGACCAAGCTAAGTAAGTAGAGAGAGAAGCAGCACAGACAAGGGTTAGCCAGGGTCAACATTTTATTGGCATACAGCAAAGTACACATACACCATGGTTGCGAGGGAGGCTGGGCCCTGGTGCAGGGTGGAGGGAAAGTGCCACTTGCAGGCCTCACAGGCACTTTCTTGCCCTGCCAAAGAAAATTTTAACTCACGATCAGCTTCAGTGACAGTCAGCTTTGAAGGCTGAGCACAAGCAGATGGTGACAAGCATTACGAAAACCAAACAGCATTCATTTTCATTCATGCACTTCCAATGTGTAATCATTTCAATTTACCAGAGGCAAAGTCAAAAAAGCAAATCATTAAACTTGCGAGTTTTTTAAAAAAAATTAAAAAATGGTTTCAGTGATAAGATCAATTTATTCCTGACAGTTTAGCACTAAAATATTTAAAAAACAGAATATACTCCTAACCAGTTAAAATCACAAATACTTATCATTCTTAAAACAAACATGTTTGCAATTTTCATAATAAAATGTTGAGAAAAGACTGCAGTTAACAGACGTCCTAGGTCACTGCTCACTGTGCTGTGCTGTGAGCATGGTGCCTGGTGCCAACTGTGACTTGGGCCAGCCCAGCTTGGGCAGCTCAAGCACCTTGGTTGTGGGGTGGGCCTATTATCTGCCACGGCTGTTGCAGAAGGGTGTTCTGAAGGTAAAATTTGATGCCAAATGTGAGAATACTTTTTAAGCTGTAAAATATGGTATATTCCCTTAAGGTTTTACTATCATAGGCATTTCAATTGACAGTATTAAAAATGAGGTTCTTAATGAACTAAATTGTCTAGTAATTTTTCTGATAATCTTTATTTTTCAAAAAAGAAGAGGAAGGTGGGTATTATGTCCAACACTTTTATAAGAGATGAGAGGTGTGGTGAATATCAGAAGCTTTTGGAAACTGAAGACCCTCAGGATGAGATGTCTCCAAGTACAAGAGTGTAGTTCTTATGTCTCAGGTAAGGGTGAAGCTGAAAAGTCAGGTAAAAATATGTACAAAAATTGGGGTAGGAAAACTAATGTCTGTGATTCCTGCATTCCTTTGAAAAGGTCTTCAAGACCTCAATAAAGCTCTGTGTTTCTGCTTCAACATGGGAACTTGTCAGCCATAACTGAGTATGTAATTAACAGAACTGAGAAATTTGACACATTTCACCCCTAAGCATTTAGGGGTTATCATAAAATAATACAACACTCATGCCTGGGCCTTAGTCCAGAGGCTCAACTGCATCTTACAGACCCGGACCCTGTTCTTGGATCCACCGATCCCACACCTTGGATGGAGACACGGTAATCACACCTGCTTGCTGAGCCATGACAGGTGCTGAGAGCCTACAAAGAGCACACAGACATGATTCCTAAGGAAATACCTGCCTAACAACAAAGTGAGCAGCCTGAAAACTAGAATCTCTCACCCCCAGACTGTAAAGTAGGGTAACTGGGTAATTATGTGCTGGGGTCAACACTCAGGAAGGGAATGGGGAAGAGTTTCAGCAGTATGTTTTTAGAGATTTTGCAAAGAGGGTAGTATTTTAGTATTCTGCAGTGGACAGGCTGCACTAAAGACACCTCGATACACTAGAAAGACTTGTGGAGAGAGCTGACTCTGTGATCACTTGTGTTTTCTGAGAACACTGGAGTCTCTCCCATGTGCAGAAAGAGGACACACAGGAAGCAGCCCTGTCACAGCCCAGCACAGACAAGGCACAGTCCAATGTGATCATATCAAAAGGCAGGCTAGGTCAGAGTCACACGAGTTTTGTGCTGCACCTTAAAGGACAACAGGACTTCAGCTTGACAGACTGAGAAATTTGGGTAAAGTACACAAGAGTCCCCACAGGACACAGAGGCCATGGACAATGAGAGGCACTCAGAGGAAAAGCATGAGGAATGGTGTATACCTTCACACA
Source organism: Loris lydekkerianus (assembly GCA_963574355.1). Taxonomy (NCBI): domain Eukaryota; kingdom Metazoa; phylum Chordata; class Mammalia; order Primates; family Lorisidae; genus Loris; species Loris lydekkerianus. The sequence continues at coordinate 4,213 of CAUYPK010122140.1, forward strand.
AACCAGTATGATGACCTTCTGGAAAAGAGAATAATGTGATACACTTACCCTGAATTAATCATATTATAAAATTTCCTATTCATTTATTATTTTTTTATTTTTAAAACTTTTCTTTGAGACAGAGTCTCACTATGTCACCCTTGGTAGAGTACCATGCGTCAGAGCTCACAGCAACTTCAAACTCTTGGGCTTAAGCGATTCTCTTGCCTCAGGCTCCCAAGTAGCTAGAACTATAGGTGCCTGCCACAATGCCTGGCTATTTTTTTGGTTGCAGTTGTCACTGTTGTTTAGCAGCCCTGGCCGGGTTCAACCCGCCAGCCTCAGTGTATGTGGCCAGTGCCCTAACAACTGAGCTATGGGTGCTGAGCCATTTATTTTTATTTTTTGATTTGAGTCTCACTTTGTCACTCTCTGTAGAGTGCCATAGTTTCATAGCTCACAGCAACCTCAAACTCTTGGTCTCAAGTGATTCTCTTGCCTCAGTAGCTGGGACTCCAGGTGTCCACCACAACCCTCATCTATTTTTAGAGACTGGTCTGAACTCCTGAGCTCAGGCAATCCACCCACCTAGAGCTCCCAGAGTGCTAGAATTACAGGCATGATCCACCATGCCCCCCCTTTCCTATTCAATTTAAAATGATTTGCAGGCTCCCCACTAGAGAAATTAGTATTTTTATCTTTATACGTTGTTACCTGGTCCTTAAATATTTAGTGAACATAATTATTTTTGAATATAAAATATTAAAACGAAGCAAGTGTGTTTTCTTCAATCTGTCTTTAAAATGAAATTTACACATTGCATCAAGAAGTTAGTAAAAGGGCTAGATAGCTTGGGTCAAGACCTGTAATTTCCTCCCTTTTGGGGGAAGGATCACTTGAGGCCAGGAGTTTGAGAGCAGCCTGGGCAAATAGACCACATCCCTACCAGAAGAAAAAAAAATTAGCTGAGTGTGGTGGTATGCACCCATCGTCCCAGCTACTCGGGAAGCTGAGGAAGGGGAATAACCTAAGCTCAGGAGTTGAAGAACAGCCTGAGCAAGAGTGAGAACCCATCTCTATTAAAAATAGAAAAATTAGCAAGGTGTTGTGCTGGGTGCCCATAGTCCCAGCTACTCAGGAGGCTGGGGAGGATCACCTGAGCCCAGGAGGTTGAGGGTGCATGGAGCTACTGTTTGCACTGCTGCACTCCCTTGTGTCAACAGAGTGAGACCCTGTCTCTAAAAAAAAAGTTAGAGAAAGGAGTTGTCAGAGCAAACTTGTCCAATTTGCACTGGTATTTCCCTCATCAGTTTAATGACACTGTCCTCTAGCATGAGGAGCGAGCTGTGATCACTGCAACATTAAGACTGGCTCAACCCACCTCATACTTGGTAGCAGAAGGTCTGGACAAGTACACATTAAAGCAGAATGTTTACCTTACAATAAAAGACATTCTTCAAAATAGAATAAGGATTGCTGAGATGATTTAAATTAAATGTGCCTCCTCTTACTGTGCTGGCAGGTTGAGTTTAGCAGCCAGCACGGCAAGGGACACCGACCCTTTCATGCTTCTTTCTAGATGTGCAAGTTGCAAGACAAGGAAAACATCAAAACTTTTGGTTTTCTAAGTTCCCAAATGGTATAGCAATTTAACAAAATCTTTAGAAAATATTCTCCTCAGAGATGATACTGATCTATTTTGGGATGAAATGGCACATGCCTTGTATGTTTTCAAACATAAAAAAATGAGGTAAAGATAGGGAAGACAGCATAATGCAGGTAAGTGCTGACGCTAGCTGATGTGGTTATTCATGCTATTTTCTCTGTATTTATGTATATTTGAAAAATCTCTATGATAAAACATTTGAAAGTATATAAATGGTATTTTTAAAGAAAAAACCAAGATTGCCTAATCACGTTATTTTCTACCAGCAAGTAGTATTTTCTTTCTTTTTTTTGAGACACAGTCTCTCTCACATGGGTACAGTGCTGTGGTGTCAGCCTAGCTCACAGCAACCTCAAACTCCTGGGCTCAGTCAATCCTCCTGCCTCAGTCTCCCAAATAACTGGGACTAGCGGTGCCAACCATGACACCCGGCTAACTTTTTTTATTTTCAGTAGAAAATAGTATTTTCTATTTTTGCACAGGCTGGTCTCAAACCAGCTGAGCTCAAGGGATCCTCCTGCCTCTGCCCCCCAGAGCGCTAGGATTATAGGCATGAGCTATTGCACCTGGCCAGTATTTTCTAATATTGGAGGGTGATGGCCAACAACTCAGCCATTTGTCTTACTGAAGTGGTAAGTCTAGTGTTCTCAGATAAATACTTCCAAATTTCTAAAAACAACCTTTAAACAATCAGGAAATAACAAAGTAACAACTGGGACAGGCTCAAATCATATGTATGTGAATAGTTAGATTAGAAAAGATACACTTCACAACTGGCACCAAAAAAATTATTAAAAATTCACAGGTGTTTTAAAACACCTCTGATTCTTAGTTTCAAAAACATTAAAAGGGCAAAGATGACAGAAAATGAGACATTTTCTGCTATTTCACAGTACAAATTATAAATCATTTAGGTTTCTAATTTTAGCACCAGATTCTTTAAATAATAATACTGATCTACTAGCAATTAATGTCTTAAAGATCAGCAACTCTCATGAAAGCTACTGGTAATGTTTTTAACAAAACCATTACAAATTCCCAAACTGTGATGTTCTCATTTTCACTCAAATGCTGATTATAAAAGAACAAATTGCAATCTTAAATCGAAAAAAAATTTTTTTTGAGACAATAGTCTCACTTTCTTGCCCTTGGTAGAGTGCTGTAGCATCACAGCTCATAGCAACCTCAAACTCTTGGGCTCCAGAGATCCTTTTGCCTCAACCTCCCAAGTAGCAGGGACTACAAGTGCCTGCCACCATGCCTGGCTGTTTTTTTTTTTTTTTTTAAGGCACAGGGTCTTGCTCTCCCTGAGGCAGGTCTCAAAATCATGAGCTCAAGTGATCCATCTGCCTTAGCCTCCCAGAGTGCTGGGATTACAGGTGTTTGCCACTGCGCCCGGCCAAGATTAGATGCCCGGATAGGGACGTGAACTCTGGATCCTCAGATTAAAAGTCTGATGCTCAGCGGGGCACCTGTAGCTCAGTGGTTAAGGCACTTGCCACATTCTCCAGGGCTGGTGGGTTCGAACATGGCCCGGGCCTGCTAAAAAAAACAAAAGCAAACAAACAAACAAAACAAAAAAGTCTGATGCCCTACCAACTGAGCTATCTGGGCCTAAATGCTTTTGATAATCTTTTTTTCTAGAAGATTGAAAAATTACTTTTCTGGAAACCTAAATTAAGAGTTTCCTGAAAACTTAGTAAGTTGTGGGGGGTTTATCACAACATTTACTACTAAACTAACTGATACTAACTGCCTCCCTCTTCATTTTCCCTTCAGGCAAAAGCCTTATTAAGAACCACCAGGACTTGGTTCTCTAGTCACTTTTATTGGACAAGGTTGTGGAATGACACAGGCTATCTGTCATTAACAGGATCATTTATAAAACATCTTTGCATTTATCTTATCTTTAAAATTCTTGTTTTGAATAAATCCTTAGAATGTTAGGATGGGCATGCTTCTATTTCATGCAAAAAGCTGTTCAAAATGAGCATTGCCAATTTACCGAGACATTGAATAAAACATTCTTACAGTGAGGTCTAAGAAGTAGTTCAGTCTGAGAATTTGCTTCGGAATCTGACTTTTCAAAATAAAATCTTCACAGCATAAAAAAAATCAAAACAGATACATATTGTTATTTTTATCCAAGTCACTTCCCAGAGTTTTATGTCTCTCTGTGCTCTGTTGATTAAAAGAAAAGCAGTAGCTATCTTCTAACTAAAGGTTAACTAAACCTACCATCTGCAGCTAAAATATCACACTGGAAGAATATATATAAGGTGAAGAAAGCTTTTTAACCTTTTGGACTTACAATAACACTGCTGTATTTCAACATTAAAGGAAGGTGCCATTATATATTTTTTGCATTGGTATTTTAAAGCATAAGAACACATTTTTGTAAAAAAACACACATCACACTTTAACACATCTAATGTAACATATGCGAACTGAAAATATGGTGACTTGGTACCTGCAGGGAGGCATCTAAGTGTCCAGTGAAAACCATGAAGAACTTTCCTAATGAGGGATCTCCCTTTAAATGAACATAAAATAAAAGATTTGAAAAGCAGGTAGTGATGCCATTATACTGAATTTCAGAAAAAGCATAGTGCGAACAATGTAATTTCTAGCAGGGAGACCAGAGAGATCAGCAAACTAGAAGCTTATACATATGCCACGCTTTATCCACTGCTGAGAGCAGAATCAGTGGCCTAGCAGGTTTGTTTAAAGGTACAAGGGTCCTTAGTGCTGACCTCACAGACGAAAGCCAAGCAGGGGTTCCAGACACATGCCCTGAACTGATCCGGACGGAGATGCTTCACAATCAACAGAGAGCTGGATGGTGTAAAGTTCATGGGAAAACTCCGTCTTCATTTTATTCTGGTATGTGAGTGAATGACTACTGATCTTGGATTTCAAGTATGGATCACATAAATACCACGTAGAATGTGGAAAACAGAATTAAGTAACAAATACACCGGCCATCAATGTAAATGTCTCTTGAACAGCAGGTCACAGATATAACTGGTTGTGCAGCATGCCCGACATGATGAGAGAAGCTCACCTTACAATTAACAAATCCTAGTTCATATGATTAAGAAAAATAAAATATTAAACTGCGTTTAGTGCAATGTTCTATCATATCATACATCAGACATGCCGCAGGGACATACCAGGCTAGACCCCGTGTGCACAGTACATACCATGTCAGAAACTAAAGGAGAAAGGGAAGACGTGGAACAGAGAAGTTTTACATACATGTAAAATACATCTAGTGGTGGTGTCCACTGAATTAGATTTATTATATGACTTGCTGTGCCACCTCCACTAGCTTGCAGAACACCCCAAATTCTTTTTTCCCCCAAAAGATCTACTTTTGTATAAAGTAGAAAAAGATGGTGGTGAAAACTTCAGGTTCTTCAAGCTCCAACAACTGTGTCTCAAATACCACTGTCTGAAACCTAAAAAATAGTAAAAGCAATTTAGAAATCTACATACTTGTAAATATAAAAATAAATATAGCATAAAGCCTAAAAGAACTAGCAAATACCTCATCTTTTGTTTAATACTTGCCTGTATCTATTAGATTATGTTGACTATAAATAAAAAGTCCACTGTGGTAAATGGGAAAGAGGAAGCTTTAAAAAGTTAAATAGCACCTGCACAGGCTCAGGCCTGTAATCTGAGCACTATGGGAAGCCAAGGCTGAGGTCAGCAGTTGGGAGAATAGCCTGAGCAAGAGGGAGACCCCATCTCTACTGAAAAATAGGGTAAAACACTCCAAAAAACTAGCCACATGTGGTGGTACTTGTCCGCAATCCCAGCTACTGGGCGGTAGGGGGACTGAGGCAAGAGGATCACTTGAGTGTGAGAGATTGAGGTTGCTGTGAGCTATGATGATGCCATGGCTCTCTACCCAAGGCGACAGAATGAGGCTCTATCTCACCAATAAATAAATAAATGAATGAAACAAAAATTTAAAAAAAGTTAGATGGAGATATTTGCCAATTTTACAAATGAGCCTTATAATGTTTTAGCAAAAGGCACATTCACTTAGAATTCAATCCAAGATTAAAAAAAAAGGAAAAAAAAAAAAAAAAAAGAATTCAACCCAAGAAAGTCTCCTCAATAATGTAAGGATGAAGGATATCTCAAGCTCTCCTGTCAATGACTATTTGCCCCTCCTTTCTTTGTAAATAAGAGTATGAGAATTTCCTATGAAGTGTGAATTCTATCAGTGAGAACATCTCACTTTACCTTAGTGATCACCTCTCCTTTTCCTACTACAGCTGTGAAAAGGGCTTCTGCAGTTAAGGGGGAGAGACTGAGGGCAGTGACCCTCCATACCCACCTGTGTGCTCTCTCACAGCTTCTAACAACCACAGTCCTGAGCATTTGGGGCCTGTGCACGCCGTGGTGACCTCAGCTGTCTCAAGGCAGCGTCTCCATACTGAATACCTGAGCCCATTCTTTCTGGGTCCAGCTCACCTGAGGACCAAGCAAGTCTTTTAAATTGTTTTTTATGTTTCTGAGATCCCCAAAACAAGTGGAAAAAAAAAAGGAAAGGGCAGAACACCATGTATATATACCACACTTCAAATAAACAAGAAAAGGAGATATATATGATTGCTTGTACAGACATAAAGTATCTCTGATAACAGCTGATTTCAGGAAAGAGTTCTGAGTGGCTAGGTGACCAGAGGGGGTTATAAGGGAGGAGGGGACTTCCCCCTGCATACTCTTTTTTGTTGTTTTTTTAGTATATCACTGCATATTCTTTAGTATTACTTGAATTTGGAATGATGTGAATATATTATGTATTTTTAAACAATTAAACTACAGAGATACAATTTTTCACTTCCCAGATGGGACAAAACCCCAAGTATGGCAATGCACCCCACAGACAAGACTTTAGCAAAAAAAAACTGTTGACAGGAGAAAACTTTTTTTTTTTTTTAAATTGAGACAGAGTCTCACTATGTTGCCTTCAGTAGAGTGCTGTGGCGTCACAGCTTACAGCAACCTCCAACTCTTCGGCGATTTTCTTGCCTCAGGCTCCCAAATAGCTGGGACCCGACTACAGGCACCCGCCACAACGCCCAGCTATTTTTTCTTGTTATTGTTGTTTAGCAGGCCCGGGTGGGGTTCGAACCTACCAGCCCTAGAGCATGTGGCCGGTGCCCTAACCACTGAGCAATGGGCACCCTGACAGGAGAAAGTCTGACAGCTTCTACATAAACCCCAAAGCTTCTGTCCTTTGACCTAGCAATTCCACTTCTGGGAATTTATTTTAGACTCATGCACATGTGAAATGATATATATAAAAGGTCATGTACTGAGGCATTGTTTGTATAGCAAGTACTACCAACCACACAATGTCCAAAGTCACACGAGTTACGCAGCAGGAACATACACAGACAACTCAGCTTGAGTGTGCCTTGACTGAAATGCACAGACCACATAGCTTGAGTGCGCCTTGTCTGAAATGTACAGACCACACAGCTTGAGTGCACCTTGTCTGAAATGCACAGACCACACAGCTTGAGTAATGCCTTGTCTGAAATGCACAGACCACACAGCTTGAGTGTGCCTTGTCGAAAATGCACAGACCACAGTGTTTGAGATGTTTTTGGATTTTGGAATATTTGTATTATACATATATATATATATATATAGGTTCAACATTGCTAATCTAAAATTGTGAAATCCAAAATGCTTCAAGGAGAATTTCCTGTGAATGTCATGTCAACACTCAGAAAGTTTCAGACTTTGGAGACTTTCAGATTTTAGATTTTTAGGTCAGGGATGCTTGCCCTGTATTGTACAGTCTACGCACATTATGTGAATACACACACATGCCCAGTATTACATGTGTATACAGTATTAATAGTGTATACAGAAACCATATGCTGATTTGGAATAATTCATAGGTTATGATAAATGAAAAAAAAAGCACATGGTAAATTTTGTGTAAAAAGAAGGGAGGAAACAATGGTTCTTGACTATACAAATATGTTAACCATCTACAAAATTAAAACAAACAAATACTGCTCAAGAATCCAAATTTATACCCTTATTTTTTTTTCTACTTAGAATTACGATTTCGGTGACTTCAGAAGAAATACATTTTAAAAAAGTTTTACAATGAGGCAAGTTAAATCATCTGCATTCATGGATACAATACCAGAGTAACAAGGATATATAAATATCTCAAGTTAAGCTTAATAATACTCAACACCAACTTTAACAATAAATATTTATCTTACAAAGTCTCTAAAAAAATTAACAGTTTTTGTACAACCTTGGTAATTTTTGTTTGTTTTCTGTTTAAAAAATACAAAAGGATAAAGTTTCCCCCTTCTGAGGAAACCCAACCCTCCCATCCACCAGCCTCCTCCATCCCTGAGCCTTCCTCACACCCCCTTCCCTATTGACGTGGGCTGGAATGTCTTCCAACAAGCTGGCCTCCTGCAGCCTCCCCTTCGCTCCCTAAGTGACGGCTACCAACACCACCTTCCTAACCGCTCTTCTGAAGGTGGTCACGGCCTTCCTCTCACCCACCCAATGTACCTTTTGCAGCTCAGTTGTTTGCTTGGAAACCTTCCTCTAGGACATTTAACAATGAACACTCTTTTGAGTAGCTTATAATTTTAGCTTTAGTGACACCTATATCCCCGTTTTTTTTTCACTCATTTTTGACCATTTCCTTTTCAAATCTGTGGCAAGTTCTCCTTCTGCTCACCCTTCATCTCCAGGGTTCTGTTCTTGATCTCTGCTCTCGTCATCCAGAACCACATTCCTTCCACAGTTTCAGCTATTTTTATATATTGATGGCTCCCAAATTTATCCTGGCATCCCAGAATTCTCCCCCCAAGCTCACTAAGTCACCTGTGTCACTGCAAAGGCAGCAAATCCCGAACAGAACCATCTTCATTCCCTCAGACTCGCTGCCTCTCCTCCCGCTCCACCATCCCTCCACTTAGTGACCACGTGTGACAGTTAGGGGTCCTCCTCTTCAGCAGCCCCCTTCTAAAAATCCATTGCCTGTCCTATTTGGTATAGGAGTCATATGATGCTGTTGCCTAAATATGCTCCGATTTGCCTGTATCTCTTCATTTCTGTTTCCACGTCCTTATTAAAGTTTTAATTGGTCATTTTACTTGGATTACTCAAAAATGCCTTAAGATGCCAGATACCCTGGCCTCCAGCTCTGTCCTCCCTTCAATCTGTCCTCAACATAACCACTTACATACATAATTCATCTCATGTCACAACCTAATCACATCTCTCACCAGCTGATCACCCACCTCTACCGCAGTGGCTCTCAATCTTGGCTGAACAAAAGAATCACATGAGATAAAATGCTGATGCCAAAACCATATTTCAGCCCAATTAATTCAGCATCCTCAGAAGGGGGGGGGGGGGGCTGGAATTAGAATTTTCAATGTATCCCAAATGACTTTACCATACAGCAAGCATTGAGAATTGGTAACCTACAGGAAAATGTTCTAGATCCCTGATGAAGACAATTGGCTGGCTCCTTCCTTTCTTCAACCTTCCCTCCTGCTACTCCCTCGTCCTCACTCCCCTGGCTGGCTCTTTCTTCCTTATATTTTGAAAGACAGCGCTCAGCCATAACCTCCTCTGGGAGGCCTGCCCTGGGCAGGCAGGTTCCTCTTCTCTGTGTTACCCTAAGAGCCTGTGCATCTCTCAACTGCTGTATCAACCTCACAATAGTGTACGTATCTTTTTATTGCCTCACATGGAAGATTGTTTCTTGAGGCAAGTGTTGTGATTTATTAATTTTTGTATCCCAGCACCTGGCAAAAAATAGGCAGATATTTGAATGAATTAATTAAAAGTGAATGCCCACAGGTATTTGGTAATATTTAAATAAAAACCAACTCTAACAGTATTTTCTTAGCTGCCCCAGTAAAATAAGTTATTTTAAGTTATTTTTACTGAAGCAACAAACACAAAAATGAGGCATACTGCACTCCAGGCAGGCTCAGTTAGCTTTGGAAATAAAAGTACTCTTAACTACAGAGCTCCACAATGCCCAGTCTGTGACTGCAGAGCTCACATGATACACTTATTATTCCCTTACATATTACCACTGGTCCTACAGAATTAGTATGTTAACTGATAGAAAGTGGACAAAGGCCTATTCTTCCTCCTTCAAGTGACAGACCCAGAAAAGACTGTGGCTCTAGATGCAAACACCCGCTGAAGCCCTGGCCGGCCTTCTGCAGCTGAGCTGGCTGCTTGTCCCTTTTTGCCTCAGCCAGGAGAGTATGACCTGTGAACCTGTAAGTGGCAATTTTAGATTTGCAGGCTGCAGAAAGAATATTCTTTGACCAAATCACTCCTGAAAATATTAAAAGGAAAGATTACTGAGCTAGAGAGTAAATATGCAGTTAAAAGTTTTATTAATAGAAAGGCTTTTACCTGATTCAATTTTGTTAAGTATTTTTCTTGCACACTGTACAAAAGCCTCTTCTACATTCTCCCCTGTTAGTGCACTTGTTTCCAAAAACATCAGCTCTAAAATTGACATCAAACAAAATACAATACCGTATTTAGAAGACAAATCATGATTCTAATTTACTAAAAGCCCATTTCTCACAGCAGGCAAAATATACTTTCTGATTTAAAACTATATAACTCTACAAATATAAAACCAGTATATGTCAATGTATGTTTTTTAAAATGTTAGAAAAATTCTAAATTCTTCTGAAAAGTAACTGTTATCCTGTGCTGCCATTTGATCTGAAGAGACTGAACAAGCAATCAGGACTCCACAGCTGGATGACGGGCCCGCAGGACAGAAGCAGGCTGGCTAACCACGCTGTCCATTTCAGGTAAAGAAGCAATTTCTCTCTCCAATAGTCTGTCACCACAAATACAATCTGCAGGTGTTTGTATTTTTCAGGGCACTGTACTGCAATTTGTCATCCAGCTCATGAAGAGGTCTTCTGTGAATCAGTACTCTTTTTACACACTAGAGTGGCTGCCCCCGCACCAGAAGGCTTTTTTGCTTGCTCTCCCTGGCAAACCATGACCTCTCCAGCCTCTTAAATCATTACTTTAAAGATGAGTTCATTTAGATGACATTAAAATTCCTTTTGTACTTTTAACATTGAGCTTCTGTATTTCTAAACAGCTTTAAAAAAAATTATCCTGACAGCTTATGTGTTTCTTTCATGTTTATTTTCTTAGCAAGAAACTAAGAAATTTACAACAACATAATTTGATAGTCCTGAAGTCCAATAAAACATTGATAGTAGCATATTCTAGTTCTTGACTGGTTCTAAAAAACGTTATTTAAAATGTCTGAATTTTTATCCTTCTGTTACCCATAATAAACCTGTAATTTTAAGAGGCATTTTTATGTTTTCTGTATGGAAATTCGGAAAAGTTTCAAAGTCACTTATAACCAGACAACTTATATTTACTATAAGTAAAATAAAGCCAATAAGCCAAATATTTTTCCTACTTCTTCCCCTTCCATTTAGGACTAATATTTGACCCACTTCCCTTCAAAATACATTAAAGAATGATGACATCTTTTCATTAGAGCCTTTAAAATTTTCTTCTTTTGGTGGGGGACAGAGTCTCACACTGTTGCCCCAGGCTGGAGTGCTATGGTATTAGCTTAGCTCACAGCAACTTCAAGCTTCCTGGGTTCAAGTGATTCCCCTGCCTCAGACTTCCGAGTAGCTGGGACTACAGGCACCTGCCACAACATTCTATTTTTTTAGTAGAGATGGGGTCTTGTTCTTGCTCAAGCCGCTCTTGAACTCCTGAGCTGGAGCCATCTTCCCAGCCTCCCAGAGTGCTAGGATTACAGGTGTGAACCACTATGGCTGGCCTGCCTTTAAAAATTATCAGGATAAATTCCACTTTAGGCTGAATGTTCATGCCTTTAATCCCAGCACTTTAAGGGAGGCCAAAGTGGGAGTATCACTTGAGGATGGGAGTTTAAGACCAAGCTGGGCAACACTGTGAGACTCATCTCTATAAGAATAATAATACAAAAAAATAGCCAATGTAGTGGTGTACACCTGTAGTCCCAGTTACTCAGGAAACTGAGGCAGGAAGATTGCTGGAGCCTGGGAGTTTGAGGTTGCTGTGAGCTATGATGACATCACTCCACTCCAGCCTGGGCAGCAGAATGAGACCCTATCTCTATAAATAAATAAATAAATTAATAAATTTCACCTTAACCCAAGATCTCTAATATTCAAAGATCCAACACTAAAAAGTCATTACAGAATGTTAATATATTTGCTTTTATCATCAAAGTAACTTTTTAAAAATTTATTATAATTTTTAGACACAGAGTCTCACTTTGTTGCCCTTGGTAGAGTGCCGTGTTATCACACCTCACAGCACCCTCCAATTCTTGGGCTTAGGAGATTCTCTTGCCTCAGCCTCCTGAGTAGCTGGGACCACAGGCGCCCGCCACAATGCCTAGCTATTTTTTTTTCTTTTTGTTCTTGTTGCAGTTTGGCTGGGGTCAGGTTTCAACCTGCCATCCTCGGTATATGGGGCCGGTGCCCTATTCACTGAGCCACAGGCGCCGCCCATCACAGTAACTTTTGTAGGCAGAATACAATACACTGAAAATATGCTAAGTAAGTTTAAATTTATAACAAAAACAATTGCAAATCCTGTATTTCCGAAATATAACCTTGAAATTCCAGTAGATGTTTTAAACTCAAGGAAATTTTATTACCCTCTAAACCTGGCCATTTGAAAAACAGTAAGAGATAAAAGGTCACTTACCATTTTCTTGAGCAAATCTGGAGGCTTCTAAGAACGTGACTTCACGATCTGCATCCAGGTCCTTCTTGTTCCCACAGAGGATGATGACAATGTTCTGACTCGCCAGCATTCTGGCATCTGTTAACCAATTAGTAAGCGCATTGTAGGTTTCTCGGCTGCGTAATATAAGATTGTGAAAATAATACATGTATTTTATAAAACTAGCAACTCTTTCCAGTCATTCTCACTACTCACACTGCTTTCCAACATTTCAGGGTAATGGCACCAAGCCCGTTAAGGTAACTCAGACAGCCTGCATGTACCAGGTACATATCCCCTCAGGGATTGTTTCATCTTGTTTCCAGAAAAATGGGACAATAAGCCTGATAGCTTGCTGGTTTTTGTTTGCTCAATCAGGGTGCAAAAGGACACAGAACTTCCTTCCTTCATTTTACAGCTATCCATTAGCTTAGTAAGTCCAAGGCACTAGGCCAGACTCTGGGGAGCAAGATTCTGTAGCTAACTGCTGCCATTTACTCAGCCCTTGCAACATGCTGGTACTTTGTTTCCTAAGCATTTATCATTTTAATTCTTTGTAAGAATTATACAGACTGCTATTACCCCCCTTTTCCATGAGAAACTGAGTCCAGAGAGAATGCCCAAAGTCATACAGCAGGGAAGAGAGGCTGGGCACTGCCAGGACCCAACCAGGTCTGACTCCAGGACCAGCTCACGTCTAAGGACGTATTTATGACTATGACACTTTGTTACCCGGACCACTGACTTTGTTACCCGGACCAGTGACTTCACGCCTTAGCAAGCAGAGCCTATCACTGGGTAAGTGTGTTGAGGGCTGGGCTGGGAACTGCCTGCCTTTTCACAAACAGGAAGGGGCTGAGTGATGCTCCTCACTGATGGTCCTTCAGAAAGGACTGGCAGAAGACAGCATTAGGTGACACACTTCCAAGTTGGTGATAGGAAATGCTGAGATCTGTATTGTCTGTTGGAATTTCTTCAGGACAGGAATGATCTATAATCTGCACTGTCCCAGACAGTAGTCACCAGCTACATGTGGCTACTGACCACCTAAAATGTAGCTAATGCAACCATTTATTTAATTTGAATTAAGTTGGCCTCTGTGGCTATTAGCTACCATATAATTGCTTCACATCAGCTTAATTTAATCCTTAAGCCTCATAAGGATTACATGATTATTACCCTCACCTTACAGAAAAGGAAACCAAGATCCAGGCAGCTGAAGCACCAGCCTGAGGTGGTCAACCGGACAGTAACAGGAGCTGGGCTTTGAGTCCAGCCAACCTCAGCCTGGAGTAATTCACATCTACCACATGGAAAGCTGTGGTAGGTCAAGGAATGTGCCTTCCTAAATAAGCTTTAAGGAATGTGTCCAAGCATCATGTTAAGAAATATAATGAAGCAGGAAGGATTGTTTTACAGACCTAAAGCCTTACAAGTGTGTTTTTCTACATGGTAAAGTAGTGGTGGGGCCAGTTACAAGGACTCTAACACCCAGATGAAAGGGCTAAGGAGTCTTTCTGGGGGACAGCAACACTGCCTGTCCTAGGACACACACAGCACAGAGGACACTTTGCCAAGACTGGCCTTCAGGACACAGTGCCAAGCAGCCTCCCCACCCAGGGGAGCTGGAGTTACCTGGTGATGTCATAGACAAGGAGAGCTCCAGCTGCACCTCTGTAATAACTTCGGGTCACAGACCTGGAAAAGTCATACTGGCTTTACTTGCAATCAATCAAGACTCTTTACCACTAAATTCCATCTTCCCGTGAAAAACACCCATTTTTGCTTTGTAAAACACAATATGGGGACAGACATTGCTTTAATAAAAGAAATGATTCAAAGATAGTGAACATATGTGTGAGGAGTTCTTCTGTCTGAAACCACCTTAAAGAAACGACAGGGGTGCTAGGCTAGTACACCTAGCTAGGCTAGTAGGAAATCTCTCAGAAGGGATGTCCCCTCTGAGAACTTATAAAGAGAATCAGGTGTCTGCAGGCAGAAGGGAGCCATTGCCAACTCTTCATGGGTGCTAATGGGATCCCTGTCTTCCTCCCACCCCACCTCAAGCATGGCTTCCTCCACTTTCTAGAGCAAAGAGACATGCTCAGATGAGAACAGCCTCAGCTCCCAACAGTCACGCCTGCTCCACACACACTGGGCCCACTGCTACCACTGAGGAGGAGGCTGAGAGCCCAGCACATCTGGCTCTGCTCACATTCACAAAGACTTTTTCTTTCAGTGATACACCTTCTTCCCTCCGTTATCAATTTCTCCATCTTTGCTAGAAGTTTTCCTATTAGCAGAGTAAAAATGGCTCTGGTACCTCCCATCCTAAAACATCAAACCAAAATATGCCGTGCAATCCTTTCAGCTACTTTTCTACCGTTTGCCCTTCTTCATATCCAAAAAAGTTCTCAAGAGTTGCCTTTACCTGCCTTTTCTGTTTCACGCCCAACCTGGTATGTCCCTGACACTTCCCTTAAGTAGGCTATCAAGGTCCCAAGACTTCTGTGCACCCAAGGTTAGTGGGCATTTCTCTGACCTCACTCACCCTCATGGCCGCTGCACCCTGCTCTCTCCTGCTCTCCCTCCTCTCCCACCAGCCATTCCTCCAGCTCTGATCAGCCTTCTGAATCTGCCCTGCTGATACGGCAAGGCCTCAAGATGGGTTCCGGGCTCTCTTTTCTATTAACATTTGACTCAAATTTTATTTCCAACCCAGGTTACTTCTAAGAGCCAATTGTTGCCCCACATCTCCATGTGACTGACTGCCCGATGAATATATCACACTTAATGTTTACAGGACAGAATGCTCTCTGGTCCCCTCTCTCCACACACCCTCGCCTAGGAAGGGGTATCACCTTCACGTGTGTCTTGGCTCTTTCTTGCCAATTCCCACATTTGGTCTGTCGGCCAAGTTCTCTCTCTCACATTGAACATGTCCTGCTGCTTCACCAGCACCACCAGCACCATCCTCATCCTGGCTCAGCTGCCACGTGGGTCCTCAGTCCTTTCTCCAGAGTAGCCCCTCGTCAGAGTCCCCAGAGTTCAGGCCATGCCCCACTCACTGTGCCAGGCTCCTGGTTCCAGCCCCCTCCCACCCTGTCTGGGCTTGTCACAGGACAGGGTTCCATTAAGTGCCGTCTCCTCAGTGAGGTTATTAGAGTAGGATCCCACCGACTAACTCAGCCCCGTGGGAACTCGCTCACCTTGTGTTTCCATCCTGGCTGTCTGTTTCCCCTCCGAGAGGCAGGGCTCTGCTCTATCACTTACCAGAGTACCCTGGTGCTAGAGCAGGGCACAGACCACTGCTAGGTAATCACTAACCATCCACAATGTTGGCATAATAAAAAATAACTGCGGCACAATCATAATAAGGAAACATTTTACCTTGTCCTTAAACCCTCTGGGATTCTCTGAAAGAATGTCTTTTGGAAGCTAATGAGTTGACTGGGGGCCAGCGGCTCAGGATGGGGGCTGGTGCCCAGGGGAACCAACTTGTGATCAGAGAATGGGAACTTCCAGCCCTACCTCAGACCTCTGAAGAGGAAAGAGGAGGTGGAGACCATGATGACCAAGCAAGCCTACATAATGAAGCCTCCACAAAAGCCCCAAAGGAGGTGGTTCTGAATGCCTCTGGGCTGGTGAACACAGGATGGACCTGGAAGGCAGTGTGTCCCCAGAGGGCATGGAAGATGTGCACAAACGCCCACCTTGCCCTCTACATCTCTTCCATGGCTGTTCCTGAACTGGTTCCTATATGACAAACTGGGTAATGTTAAGTAGCAGTGTTTTCCTGAGTTCTGTGAGTCATTAGTGAATTCTCAAACCTGGAGGGAATGTGTGTGTGCACGCTGTGGGAACCGCCACATTTGTAGAGGCCCAGGCAGAGGCGCAGGCAGCCTGGGCTGCCCACTCGTGACTTGCATCTTTGGTAACTCTGGGTAGTGCCAGAATTGAATTTAGTTTTTGGACACCCAACTGCTATGAGAGAATCAAAACAGCTGGTGTAAAGAAAACTCCCATATACTTGGTGTCAGAAAAAAAGATACCATAGAAATGAACAGTCCCTATCCTTGCAGAATAAAAAAAACCCATGGAACTTGCAGAAAACAAATAAAACTACTCGCTATTACTTTGCTACTTGGAAAAGGGCACTATCCCGAAACTCCAAGGCAGGTGTGCAGTGTGGAGCTTCCCCTTCTGCTTTTAGCCTCCTACCTCCACACCTCCTAAGAACTGCTGCCTGGTCGCCCATGGCAGATGGGAAGGAGTGGTTGCCAGCAGCCTGGGGAAGCAAGAGAGGAAGGCTGTACTCTCTCCCTGGCGCAGATTAAGAGGTAGCTCTTTTCTATTTTAGCGGGCAGGCACCTGACTTGTAGAGAAACAGGCACCCAAGAGTTCTCTTTACGATAGGCTGTTACGTCTCCTTCACATTTATTTTACAATACTGTCTTTTAACATAAGGCTTCTCATACAAGTTGTTCAGGTATACAAATTTAAGAGTTTCAGAATATCTCCTTGAAGTGTTAAGTTTTTTTTGCAAAAGTAATTTTAACCAATGTAACACATGCACGTAGTTTTAAAGTAAAGGTCTTGAAATGAAATACGGCCATCTCTTACTTTATTCCTCGCCAGGAGGCTCCCCTGAAGTGAATACTCTCCTTCAGGTATGTGACTTTTTTTTCTCCAATTAAGTCATTAAGAGAAAACAGATTGAGCCCCTATGTGCTAGACACTATTCTGACCATAGTTGTAACAAACCAAAAACACAAAAGCCTCTACTCTCACAGATCTTATAGTTTCTTTCTTCTGGTATTTGCTCACTTCTACAAAGTGCTTAGCAAGTTATTAATATTAGAGCTGACTGCTTCTCTGCTTCCGTAAGAGTCTCTGGCTGCTTACAGCCGGCCTTACTTCCAGTCCTTGCCTCCCCAGATGGCGGTGTCTGTCCTGGTCTTCCTCCAGGGTCTCTCTGAGTCACCTCTGTTGTTCTCCAGGCTGGAGCCCTTGTTGGCTTCATCTTCCTCTCTCTGAACTTACACTGGTGAGGTTTATCCTCCTGAACTTTCTAAGAAAGACATTTCTAAGAAAGATAAACCTTTGTCCCCTCCCCATTCTTACATATTTGAAGATATTCAGATTTCACTCTCACACTCAGAATTTAGCTGAGATTAGAATTTTAGGTCAAAAACGTTTTTTTTTGCACTGCGTTTTGAAGGCAACTCTTCCTTTTAGCTTCCATGTTCTGCTGAATGGTCCAATGCAATTCTAATTTCCAATACTTTATATCTGACTGTTTTTCCCTCTTGCAATCTTTTTGAATCTTCACTTCATCCCTGCTGTTCTGAAATTTCACATGACATGCCTGGTCTGGACTTTTTCCTACTCATTTATATCTGCCAATCAATATGGGATCTCATTCTTTTTTTTTTATTTTATTGAGACAGAGTCTTAGTTGCGCATGATAGAGTGCCATGGCATCATACCTCACAGCAACCACAAACTCTTGGGCTCATGTGATTCTCTTGCCTCAGCCACCCCAATAGCTGAGACTATAGGCACTCACTACAATGCCCAACTATTTTTAGAGACCCTCGCTACTTTTAGACAGAGGGTCTTGAACCTATGAGCTCAGACAATCCACCCGCGCTGGCCTCCCAGAGTGCTAGGATTACAGGGGTGAGCCACCGTGCCCGGTCTGGGATCTCATTCTTCCAGTGAATAATTTTTCTTTATTGTTTCTTTTGTCTTCTGGAATGCGTAATATCTAGGAATTATACCTCCTCAACTAATTTTAGGGAATTCTTTGTGTTGTCTCTTCCATTTTTCACCTTGAGGTTCTTGTTTTACTTTCTGAGAGTCACTGCCCTACTTAAAATATTATTCTGTATGATCTTTTAAAATATCATTTTGGGCTGAGTGCTGTGGCTCACACCTGTGATCTTAGCACTTGGGGAAGTTAAGGCAGGTAGACTGCTTGAGCTCAGGAGTTTGAGACCAGCTTGAGCAAGAGTGAGACCCTATCTCTACAAAAAATAAAAAAATTAACCAAGTGTTGTGGTGGGGACCTGTAGTCCCAGCTACTCGGGAGGCTATGGCAAGAGGTTCTCTTGAGCCCAAGAGTTTGAGGTTGCTAAGAGCTGTGACAACCACAGAACTCCACCCAGGATGACTGAGTGAGATTCTGTCTTAAATAAATAAATAAATATAATTTTGTTCTTAATAGGACTTGAATGTAGTTTCTGCTCTTATTTCTGAAAATACTATAATTTTAGTGTATTATTTTCCTGTTTTCTCAAAGTTCCAGCTTTATTTTGGGTTTTCTCTTTATTATAGAAACTTTTCTTCAACTTTCTGCCTGATAATTTACATTAAGAGCAAGGAATGGAAAAATCTGAAAGAGGCTCTTTCTGTCTGGGTGGAACTGGGGGGCTTGGAGGACTTCACTGTCAGATGACTGGATGAAGACGGGCTGTTTCCCTTGGGAAACCAAAATAGCAGTATCTTCAAGCCATTCCTTCTGGGCTATCCATTTTTCTGCAGGAAGAATCTTTTCTCCTATCTGGGACATATCTATCTGGCTGCCAGCAACTAGGGAAGTGGTAGGAGAGGAGGGTTAGGGTTCAGAGACTTTCCTTTAATTGCCCTCTTCTTAGACTGCACCACCCTTGCCCTCTGCTAGGCCTTATGACCTTGAGTCGGTGGTGAACACGCGGCTAGAGCCGCATGCGGCTCGCGGCCAAAATGAATTTCGGCTCTTTGCCTCTTATCATTATTTTGTATACTGTGGCTCTTTGCCAAGTTTGGATTTGGTATGCTGCTTCTGAGGAGGGACCTCTGAGGAGCGATCTCCGAGCGCGTAGTCG
>CAUYPK010122144.1:0-15612 GCA_963574355.1 Loris lydekkerianus
TGCAGTCTGATCAGTGTCCATCAATGCAGCCTTGCCAGTCCACTTCATTTTAGCCTCACCAGTGCCCATATTGGTGGAAGTCCACTTTTACCTCAGGCTCACACTGGTGTGGTGCAGGAACCAGCACGATTGCAGAGCTGGTTCCTCCACCACCTTTCCAGTTCACACTACCCTGTGCGAGCCGCACTGCAATCTGTGAACTCACATAGGAATCTGATCCCATGCGATCAGATTCCACTGCAGGAAAAAAGAAGGCATGTATGCCTTTTTTCTTCTGAATCTAATGCGAATTCAGCCATACAAGCATGTGGCCAAACTTGTACTGCTCAGAGATCACAACAGTGTGAACCAGGGCTTACATAGCACACAACATACAACATCATACACAACTGAATAGCAATCAGAATATAAATGCAGGGGAGTCGGAGAGTTTAGCTCACATTCCACACATGCGCACTGCGGGCCCCGGAGGAGTTGGCTGCTAAGCAGGACAGGCAGCAGAAGCAAAAACACCCAGTGGGCCGGATAAATGTCCTCGGTGGGCCGCATGTGGCCCGCAGGCCATAGTTTGAGGACCCCTGGTTTAGAGGATCTGTCCAGCTCTGAGAGAGGGGTACTAAAATCTGCTGTTATGGAGTTATAGGCTATCATATTGCTCAGACTAAGTAAGGTCTGTTTCAAGAATCTGGGAGCATCTAAATTGGGTGCATAAATATTTATAATTGAAATGTCTTCTTGTTGCATTTTTCCCCTTGTATTCCTTGACCAATATAAAGCGGCAATTGGGTGCAGTGAGATTGGGGAGGGAAGACTACAGGCATCTCTGGCTGGTGGGTTCTGCCCAGAAACTTCCCTTTGGTAACACAGGGAGTCAGCGAGAGACTTCTGGTCCCCACAAGGAGGACAAAAGCAGTGGAGAACTGGCAAGTGGTAGGTGTATTTGTTTGGTTGGAGGCTGCCCTTAGCTGTACCCATAGCAACAGCAAGACTGCAAGCAGGAAAAGCCTTACCTGTGGGCTGTTTTGGTTTTTCTGGATTTGGTCACTCGATTGAACTGCCTTGGGAGATCTTGGGCGAGTGTGTGGATGACTTTGGGCATTGTCTGGGGCCCCGGACTGAGCCGTTGAGCTGGAAAGGAGCTAATGTTCAGCTGTGGGCTGCCCGCACAGCCACTATGGGGGAGCTGCCCGTGTGGGTTGCAGTGCAGGGATCGGCTGGGAGACCTTGGGCGAGTAATCTAGCAACTGAGCTGCCCAAAGGTGGGGACTGAGATGCTGGGGAAGAGCGGAGATCTAAATGCTTGGCAGATTACAGCCTTGGCCCTCAGGGACACAGAGTGAGACTGGTTTTGGTGCACTGGATAAGTGGGCAGCCATGTCAGGAGAGATCCTAGTGATAAGTGCTTTCCTTGGAAAGCTTCTGCTTAGCCAAGGTTCACAGTTTGGAGTGTCTTTTAAGCAGGCTGAGGAGACATTTGGGCTCTCAAGCCTGGGGTCTGAGAAATCAGCAAAGGTCTCCAGTCTCCATCTCATACAGCTGTAACAGCATTGTGATTAACACCTCATACCTCAGAAGATCACCTGTTGCTCAGACAATATTCAGCAAGATATATATACTATTTTGTTTTCTTTGGCTTGAGGGATTTTGTTTTTTGGGTTCTTTTATTTTTTCTTAATTTCAACATTTTTCCTCTAGATTTTTCTTTTTTCCCTTTTGTTCTCTTTTCTTTCTTCATTTTTCTAGTTCAAATACAATCTTCCATTTTTGCCTTCTTTAACAATTAGAACTTCATTTTTGCTAGTGTTTCTGCCCCTATTATTTGGTCCCCCCCAATTTTATTTCATAAGGGATTTTTTTTTTGTTTGTTTATTTCAGTTTGATTTATAGTATTTTCGTCTTTCCTCTCTAACTGGTGGAGGTAGGGTACTGTGTCTGATCAGGCTGGCAAAGAGCTGCTGACCTCAAGGAAAGCACCCAACCCAACACCGCCAGAGGTTGGGGGTTTTTAAGGTTGGCTCAAAGTGCTCTACTATATATACCTATATTACTCCTGTCTCCCTCTTTCAGTGTCTCTGTTCTTTTTGTCAACATTCCCTTTTACTCACCCCCTCTCCTTTCTCTTTTTTCTTTCCTTTTTAAATCTTTTTTCCCTTCTTGCTCTTCAATCTTCTCATCCTTCTGGTCCTGTACCAAAAGGACTCATTAAAACTTTAGGCCAGAGGCATAGTAACTTAAAGAGCAAGAGGAAGTGAAAGGGAAATTAGGGCAAGGAAACAGATACAAGAAAACCCTTATGAAGAATCAGAAGAAAAATCCTGGCAACATGAAATACCAGTCCAGAGCAACCCCTTCAAGGGACCGTGGGGTAGCTACTACAGAGGATTCCACCTATAAAGAAATGTTAGAAATGACAGAAGGGGAATTTAAAATACAGATGATGAAAACAACAAAGGAAATTGCTGAGAAAGTGGAAAACCACCAAAAGGAAATTCAAAAACAGAATAAAATAAGAGATGAATGATATAAAGAATATAGAAAGAATATAGCAGAGCTGAAGGAACTGAAGAGGTCAATTAGGGAACTTACAGATGCAATAGAAAGTATCAACAATAGATTAGATCATGCAGAAGAAAGAATCTCAGAGGTAGAGGATAAAGCTCTTGTGATAACTCAGATAGTTAAAGAGGCAGAAAAGAAGAGAGAGAAAGCACAACGTTCACTGACAGAATTATGGGACCTTATGAAGTGTTCAAACATGAGTTATAGGTATCCCAGAAGGGGAAGAAGAATGCCCCAGAGGAATGGAAGCCATTCTAGAGAATATTATAAATGAAAATTTTCCAAATATACCAAAGATTCTGACATACTCCTTTCAGAGGGATATCGGACCCCAGGTCGCCTCAACTCTAACCGAGCTTCTCCAAGACACATTGTGATGAATCTATCTAAAGTCAAGACAAAAGTAAAGATTTTGCAAGCTGCCAGGAGTAACTGGCGCCAACTGACCTACAGGGGCAAATCCATCAGGGTAACTGCGGACTTCTCTAATGAAACTTTTCAAGCCAGAAGACAATGGTCATCTACCTTTAATCTACTTAAACAGAACAATCTCCAGCCCAAAATTCTATATCCCGCTAAGCTAAGCTTTAAAATTGATGGAGAAATCAAATCTTTTACTGATATGCAAATATTGAGGAAATTTGCCAAAACAAGACCAGCTCTATAGGAAATACTTCAACCTGTTCTATACACTGACCATCACAATGGACCTTCAGCAAAGTAAACACCCAGAAATTAAAGGATGGAACCTAGTTTCCACAATGATGCAAAAGACAACACTAAGCAATGGACTTTCACAAAATAAGATGAATAGAACGCTACCACACTTATCAATTATCTCAATAAATGTCAATGGTTTGAATTCCCCACTGAAGAGGCACAGATTGGCTGATTGCATTAAAAACACAAGCCATCTTTTTTGTCTGCAGGAAACACATTTCACGTCAAAAGACAAATTAAAACTCAGAGTTAAGGGTTGGAAGTCAATTTTTCAGGCAAATGGAATTTAGAAGAAAAGAGGGGTTGCAATTTTATTTTCAGATACACGTGAATTTAAAGCAACTAAAGTCAAAAAAGACAATTATGGTCACTTCATAATGGCTACTAGTTTGAATCCAGCCGAGTGTATAAATAATAACTGAATGTGGGAACCTGTAATAAACCACCACCTGAACTGCTTTCTGAGTTCATTCTGGGTATTCTTCAAGCCTAAACCTTAAAAAGCTTTGTCATACGTGGGCAGAAAATATCTAGTGCATACACTAACACAAATTAGTGCCCAGTGAGGGTTAATACATGGGGCTGAATCAGCGGTCATAGGCTGGAAGGGATAATATATTCACATAATGTAATACGCTATACAGCAGCATATTATCAGAAAAACTCAATTAGCTCTGAGGACATAGTGGTACTTTTCTTTTTTTTTCTTTTTTTAAGACAGAGTCTCAATATGTCGCCCTGGGTAGAGTGTGGTGGCATCACAGCTCACAGCAACCTCAAACTCTTGGGCTTAAGCAATTCTCTTGCCTCAGCCTCCCTAGTAGCTGGGACTACAGGTGCCCATCACAATGCCTGGCTATTTTTTGGTTGTAGTTTTCATTATGATTTGGCAGGCCCGGCCTGGATATGAACCCGCTAGCTCCTGTGTATGTGGCTGGCGCCCTAGCCACTGAGCCACAGGTATGGAGCCCACAATGGTACTTTTCTAAAAGGCAGCCCATTCCTTTAACTTCCCACAGCAGGCTGAGTGGGACTGGACATGGTCAAATCCAGATGATGGAAAGGGTAGGCATGTGGGCATGGGACATAGGAGCGCTTTGTCCTAGATGGTCCACCCCAGCAGGCGTCCCCTCCTGTGCTTATGGAGTGGGGACAGGGACAGAACTTCAGCCTGCCTTCTGTGGTTGGGCTCCCCCTAAGTTCTATGTTCTCTGTGGGGACACTTTTTCATTACCATAAAGTTAATCTAATGAGCCAATAAATTCTGCCTAGTTTGGTAATAGTAGAGGGTTGAGTCCCAGGTAACCCATGTTTATTATAATGGGACCTTTTGGATTCATTTATCTGAGAGAGGAATCCAGATTCAAGACTTCGACTTTGTTGTCTGCACACTCTGGTGTTGGAGAGATTCAGCACCAGCAAGCCCATTTGACATCTTTTTTAATGACAACAACATCTAGAAAGGAGCCTTGTAGCTGCCACGCAGGGCAGACTTGAGAAGGGAGACTTGGGAAAGGCAAGAGGAAGGAACAGTAACATATTTTAAGGGGCTATTAAGTGCAAGGTGCCGTGGTAAATATGTTCTCGTATCACCCTCACAACTTGTGAGGGAAGTCTTAATATCCCCATTTTATAGAAGTGAAAGTGGAGGCTCAAAGAACCCGAGAAACATGCCTGGGTTCCTCAGCTAAGTGGGAGTGCTAGGATGAAAATCCAGGCTTGCCTGACTACAGTTGGGGTTTTCTCTATCATGCTCAATCCTGACGAGCAAGGGAGACGAATGCTCTGGAGGGTGTGAGAGGGCCCTGTGAGGCTGGCAGTCACAACAAGAAGCACCATCAGAGAGTTCTGGAGTTGCGGGAGGCCTGGGATTTACTATGGGGACTTCAGGCAAGTCACTTAACTAACACCTTTCTGCCTCACCTTTCCCATTATTTTTTGTTTTGTATTTTTGAGACAGAGTCTCACTCTGCTGCCCAGGGCAGAGTGCTGTGGCATCACAGCTCACAACAACCTCAGACTCCTGGGCTCAGGAGATCCTCCTGCCTCAGCCTCCCAAGTAGCTGGGACTACAGGTGCCCGCCACAACATCCGGCTAATTTTTCTATTTTAGTAGAGATGGGGGTCTTGCTCTTGCACAGGCTGGTCTCAAACTCCTGAGCTCAAGCAATCCGCTCATCCTGGCCTCCCAGACTGGTAGGATTACTTTAAGAGCCTATGATATAAGGGCTGTGTAAGGACAAAGAAATATTGTCCTTCAGTAGAGTCAAAAAGTTAAAGGTTCCTACCCCTGATCAGTAAAAGTCTGGTGGCACTTTCCAGAAATGTGTGGGTAGAGTTTTAGGGCCCCTGAGAAAAATTCTAATTGAGTAGCCCTGACTGAAAGTCACTCTGGAGTTTCACCTGAGAGTGTTCTTCCGTGCTGGCTCACCTGACAGGACTTGGTTAGGGTCTGCTCAGCTCTACCCCCAAGGCTGCTGCTTTTAAGTGACAGACCCCGTTCTGATCCTCTTTGTCCATAGGATCAACCTCTAGCAAATGAAAGAAACAGCATTCAAGGAGGTGTTTCCTTCCTTCCTTCCTTTCCCCAGCCCCTTCTCCTTTATCCTCTTTTAAAATTCAATGCATGTTTCTCAATATGTAGTGTCCTCTAAGGGGAAAACACTACAAGGCTCTGGAGTCAGGGCAGATAAAAGTAAATTCCTTTCAGCTCTGCCTGTATTTGCTAAGCACTTTATGCAGAATTTTGAGGCAATTTGTAGAAAATAATTGTAAAATGGCTTCCTTCATTAACAAGTGAATAAAAAAATAAAAAAGACAAAATACAGGGCTGGGCATTGAGACTCACACTTGTAATCCTCCCACTCTTGGAGGCTGAGGTGGGAGGATCGCTTGAGCTCAGGGATTTGAGACCAGCCTGAACAAGAGCAAGTCCCTGAAAATTAGCTGGGCATTTTATTTATTTTTTATTTTTTTGACAGATGTTATTAGATTTATTTTTGGAGAGGCACAAGACATACCAATAGCGACTACATTTTAAATCCCCAGCAGATGCACTGTGCTCTCTGTTTCCCATGTGCCTGTGGACAGTGACACTCTGCAGGGTGCAGTGGGTGCAGGAGTCTCCCAGGAAAGGAGGGTGCAGCAAACCTGTGGGCGGGAAGGCTGGACGAGGTGGCTGAAGGGGAGCCGGTTGTGTGTTCCAAGTGCATGTGGTACTGTGGGGATAGATGCAAAGTGCCTTATGGTCACAGGCCGCATGAGATGGAGCACTGGTCCCCGGGCCGTGTGGGATGGTGCCCTGGTCCACGGGCCGTGTGGGATGGTGCCCTGGTCCACAGGCACTATGGGATGGTGCCTTTGTGTATGGGCTACAGAGATGGTGCCCTGGTCCACGGACCATGTGTGATGGCACACTTGCTCACAGGACATATAGGATGGTGCCCTTGTCCATGGGCCATGCAGGATAGCATCTTTGTCCACAGGACATATAGGATGGCAGCCTTGTCCATGGGCCACATGGGGTGGTGCCCTTGTCTACAGGACATACAGGACAGTGTCCTTGTCCACCTAGCTGGGCGTTTTAGTGGGCACCTGTTGTCCCAGTTTCTTGGGAGGCTGAGGCAGGAGGATCACTAGAACCCAGGAGTTTGAGGTTGCTGTGAACAGGGTGAGGCCACAGCAATGTATCCTGGACAACAGAGTGAGACTCTGTCTTAAAAAAAAAAAAAAAAAATTAAAAAATTTAAAAAAACTCAACAAACTACATACATTGATCCTTTGCCTCCCAACTCAGACAACACATTGTTTGGTATACCATAAATCTTAAACATGATGAGAAGTTTTATAGGGTCATTTCTTTGAAAAGTATCTTTATATTGAGCCTCATTAGAAATGTTGTCTTGTTCTGCACACTTCCATTTACAGAAGGGTGGGAATTTAGCTGCTGCCACATGGTGTTAAAACGTGCTCCCTCCATTCCAGGGAAGAGCGACGGGGGAACACAGTTGTCCTCCTTGGTGGTAACTGCCAATGTTAGGGGAACTTCATGTTCTTTGTATGAGCTGCTTATGCCCTCCCCAGGGGAGGTGAATTTTATCGGTTTATTTGAATGTGTCTTTTGCATTGGTTGGTAACTTAGCCTGATCAAGTTCCAGTGGGCTGGCTTGATATCATTTACATGTTAAGTCATTTGTGGAGAAATAGACAAAGGTTAAAAACAGACATAAGTGAGTAAGGGATCCCAGAGGGTATAGGAAGGTGGTGGCATGAGAGGGGAAGATTGACTCCTTCGAGAAGGGAAGCCATTTCATTTACTTATTTATAAGGGCTTGGAACAATATAGAACACAATGAATCTTATGATTAAGAAAGCAAAATATATGTTTAAAGGAATACATATTCTTAAAACAGTTCTATTTATGCAAAAGATTCATGTAACTTTATAAAGGTTTTCAGGGATTTTAAAGGATTTTAAGTGCTGTGTTAGACTGTACTAGTAACAGATGTTCAACGACATGTTTAAGTTTTTGTTTTACTGAAAAAAGCAATGGATTACCTGATATTTTCTTTAAAAAAAAAAATCAAACTAAAGCCATCATATTTTAAGTATAGCTCAAACTCATTATTTCTGAGACACGTACATAATTTAAAATAACAGAACGGCTCCTAAAAATAATTATTAGTATAGTGGAACTAGAAGATTTCGTTTGCTAAATATCCCCTTCAGAATCTCAGTCTTTTGTGTCATTTGGTGTTCTTTTTCTATGAAGACAGATGGTGTCAGTAATTGCCTATATATTTAATTAAGTTAAAAAGCGACATAGTAAAGATTTGGCAAAAGGTAGGAAATTTTGTGCTATGAGCAAAGAAAGCAAAGGAAGCAGAAATTGGTAGCCTGACACACCATTCCTCACCAAATGCACGTTTTGATAGCCATATGTGTTGGAATGTGGGATTGCATTTCATCAATCCAGTTATAAGAACAAAGGCTCTGTCCTGAAAGATAAAGCCCCATAATGGAAGTCTGGATGGCAGTTCCCTTACATTTTTGATCAGCTAATGAGAATGAGTGTACCTGTTGTTCACATCGCCAATCTTGACCCAGGACTTCAATGGCTATTTGACACTCCTGTGAGACGCAGGTTTTTGCCTGGGATTTCTCGCCTAGCAGGCTAATCATTGTGAAATTATTATGGGAGAAAAAGCAGTAGCTACTTGTAGAAAGTGGCTTGGAAAACTGACTTAACCATTCTTGTGGTGTCTGTTTTCAATGTTCCCATCCCGTGAATCCACCTTCTGGCTTAATGGCAATATGGCACTCCCAGCTGTGGTGCTGAGTATGGGCTGCACAGTTAAACTCTTAAAGCTTAAAAATGGCTACCACGACACTGATTTTATCCCATTTCGCTTAGTCATTAACATTTAATGATTACCTTATGTGCTGAGCACAAGGATGGAATATATTAAAAAAAAAAACCAGGAGATGTGTTTTCTGGCTTTAAGCTGTTCAACTCAATTCAACAAGCATATTGAGGAGACACAGAGAAACACATGTGTACATTTTCTTTGGTGATAGCAGTGGAGAGGGGGAAGATATTTACAAAAGATGTCACTGTCAATCCAAGGCGGCGCCATAGTGAGTGTTTGCTGTGAGAGGAAGAGCACAAGGTTGGCAGCCAGATAAGTCACGGTCTGAAGCCTGGATTTGCCGCTTCATAACTGTGTGACCCGGAAGATGTCACTCTGGCTCTGGTTTCTTCATTTGTGATTATAATACCCACTTTTCAGGGTGTGAGGATTAGAGTCACCACATGCGAAATACGTAACAGAGTGACTGGCACATACACGATGGCAATTCAATAAACAGTTAATATCATGAGGACTAATCACCCTGGCCATCAGTACTCCATCTCGGCTCTGAGAGGCTAGGTGGTGAAGTGGTAGATGAGGGGGGATTAATTAAGGTAGATTTCCGTGAGGAGTTGGATTTTGAAACATGTTTTGAAAAGAAGGGAAGTTGTATATAGACAGAGAAAAAAAGAAAAACAAATTGTCGGGATGAAGTATTATGTGGGAGGTGGGAGGAGGATGCACGTACTCAGTGTGGAGCTACCAGGCTGGCTTGTCCTGGATAGTCCTGTAGACATCACCAGTGAGAGAAGCAATTCATGTCATAAGGTAGAAGGGCAGTGATAAAGGACTGTCATAAGACATAGGTAAGGCCTTGAGCAAATTACCTTGCACGACATTATGGTATAGGTAAAATTAAGTTAAATGAACATTAAGGGCAATTTTGCAGAACTCATATGACTTAATAGAAAAAACCCAAATAACTCAATTTAAAAATGGGCAAAGGACTTGAATAGACATTTTTCTAAAGAATTCATACAAATGGCCAATGGGTACATGAAAAGTGCTTGATGTCACTAATCATCAAGGACATGCAAATCAAAACCATAATGAGAGCTCACCTGTTATTAAAAAGAGAAAGGAAACCTTATACACTGCTGGTGGGAACGTAAACTGGTATAGCCATCATGGAAAGCAGTATGGAGGTTTCTCAAAACATTAAAAATAGATATGTGATCCAGCAATCCTACTCCTGTGTATGCAGCAAAAAAAAAAAGAAAAAATCTTGAAGAGATGTCTGCATGACCATGTTCACTGCAGCATCACTCACAGTAGCCAAGATGTAGCTTTGATGAATGGCTAGAGAAACTGTGAGATATATATATATACATCTATATGTATACACCCACACAGTGGAATATTATTCAGCTTTAAAAGAGGAAATTCTGTCATTCATGACAACATGGATGAACCCAGAGGACATTATGCTCAGTGAAGTAAGCCAGACACAGAAAGATAAACACTGCATGATTTCCCTTCTGAATGGAATCTAAGGAAGTTAAACTTAGAGAAACAGAAAGAAGGTGGTTACCAGGGGTCGGGAGGGAGGGGATATGGGAGATGTTGGCTAAAGAGTACAAACTTTCTGGGCTGGGCGCGGTGGCTCATGCCTGTAATCCTAGCACTCTGGAAGGCTGAGCTGGTGGATTGCTTAAGCTCAGGAGTTCAAGACTAGCAAGAGCAAGAGTGAGACCCCATCTCTCTCTCGTAAAAAAAAAAAAAAGGTAGCCAAGTGATGTGGCGGGCACCTGTAGTCCCAGCTACTCAGGAGGCTAAGAAAAGGGGATCACTTGAGCCCAAGACTTTGAGGTTGTTGTGAGCTCTGATACCACTGCACTCTACTGACAAAGTGAGACTCTGTCTCAAAACAAAACAAAACAAAACAAAACAAAAACAACTGAAAAAATTTTCAGGTATAAAATGAACAAGTTCTGGAGACCTAATGTATAGCATGGTGACTACAGTTAATAATCATGTATTATATACTTGAAATTTGTTAAGAGAGTAGATCTTAAGTGTTTTTATCACACACACACACAAAGGAATAACCATGCGAGATGATGGATATCTTTATTAGCTTGACTGTGGTGATCATTTCACAATATATACATATGTGAAAATATCACATTGTATACCTTCAATATATATAACTTTTGTCGTTTATATCTCAATAAAGCTGGGAAGGAAAGCACTATTTTGCGAAGGAAATTTATCACGTAAAAAGTCTTGACCACAGGTGACAGCTAGAAAGAAGTAGGAAGGAGATTATCAACTTTGTTTTTGTGATCCTGAGGGAAAAGCAGTGAACGTTTGTGTGTAAAGAATCTTCTGGTCCGTCTTAGCATTAGCAGGGGGACTTCTCCTTTTTCCTACAGCTGCCCACCTGAGTCCTGCAGAAAGGTGGTCCCTGGTGAAAAGTGCAGGATGCAGTGTGAGTGCCCAGATTTTCCTTGTCCTGGCAATGTTTTTGGTGGTTAACGTTAGTTAAAGATCTCAAGTGCAGAGAGTTTCTTTTGAAAGGAAGCAAAGATCTCTATAATAAGAGTGAGCATCTCTGAAATCCTGGGAGGACAGCTGGATGCAAGCGTAAGAGCTAGATCCATTACATGTAGACCAAGCAAAGTTCCGCCCAAGACCTCAGGTTTAGGCTTGTGTTCACTCTTCCTCAATGTCAAGGTGCACAATGTAAGGGAGGTTACGTATGGCAATACGCAACATAGGGTTAATATTATAGACAGCAAAATTGTCCACTATTTACCTACACTAACATTAAATAACAGAACTGTAATTTTCCACTATAAAATCTGTTATATTGTCCACGTGCTTATAGCAGAAGTCATCAGTGCCATCCTTGTCACTGCTGCTTGTATATTATACCTCTGTTTCATTGACACAAATATAGGTCTTTTACTTTAATGCTTCAAAACCC
Organism: Loris lydekkerianus; assembly: GCA_963574355.1. Taxonomy (NCBI): domain Eukaryota; kingdom Metazoa; phylum Chordata; class Mammalia; order Primates; family Lorisidae; genus Loris; species Loris lydekkerianus. Next base: position 11,620 of record CAUYPK010122144.1, read on the forward strand.
TTTGGGATCTATTTTCCCTTCACTAGGTATTAACTTGTGATTAACAATGTGCCTATTATAGCATTAAAAAACACTGAATAATAGGCACTTCTGTTTATACTAAAGGCCTATTAAATTTTAATTTAGATATACACTGTTAACCTTCTTTTCTACAAATAAAATGCCTTCCCTAAAGAGGAAAAGTAAATCTCATTGAGCTCCCTTGGGGAATACCTTGTATATCTTAAAAACAGAGATAGGCAGACCTTGCAAATGCGAGTCCTAGAGGGGGACTCAGAGAGAAGTATTCATTCATTCATTTAATAAATATTTATTGAGCATCTATTATTTGCTAGACAGGGTGCTAGGTGCTGGGTATATAGCAATGAACAGGAAGGAATTATGGTATTTCTGTAGACCCTGTTTTTTCCATTCTCTGAAGTAAATGTATTCATCTTTGATGCTTATATATCACTTTGAGATGATGATAATGCTCAGTGACTTTTAAAAACAATGCTAATTCAATTCCAATTCCACTCACAGGTTGAGAACCCGCTGAGGGCTCCAGTGACAGTTTTACATGTGGTTATGCCATTTGATTTAATAAGAACAGCACCTTACATCTGCTCAGCCTCTCAGAACATCCTGTGAGAAGGAGGAATTTACCAGTTGTTAATGAAAAAAGCAAAGGTCAGAGAGGTCAATTGAATTGCTCTAGTTAGTGGAAAGATTGGAGCCAGAACCCATTATAGCAACGAAACTATTTTTAGATTTTTTTCCCTATTCTGTGTTAATATTCTTTATTTAGAAATTCTTAGAAATGGTTTTCAAAATATATGGAACATACATATACATCAGGGTCCCCACTTTTCTGTTTCCTCACAATGTGTATTTTGTGACAAATCGTATTTCCTTTTTTTTTTTTTTTAATTAAATCATAGCTGTGTACCTTGATATGATCATGGGACATCATACACTAGTTTCACAGACTGGTTTCGTATTTCCTTTTGCAGCTACTTTATGTATCCAGAAAGGGCCATTACTAAGTTGCCTGTAGCCACTTTTTATGCAAACCCTTAAAGACTGAATTTCCTTCCCTCTCCTTTATTTAAAAAAAGTAATAACTATCAATGCTCATAATAGAGATAGTTGTTTCAAAAGTTCACAACTATCAAAAAAAAGAAAGATTTTAGGTGGTGCCCATAGCTCAGTGGGTAGGGGACTAGCTACATATACTGAGGCAGGTGGGTTCGAACCTGGCCCAGGCCTGCCAAACAACAATGACAACTACAACCAAAGAATAGCCGGGCATTGTGGTGGGCGCCTGTAGTCCCAGCTACTGGGAGGCTGAGGCAAGAGAATTGCTTATGCCCAAGAGTTTGAGGTTGTTGTGAGCTGTGATGCCATAGCACTCAACTGAGGGTGACAGCTTGAGACTATCTCAAAAAAAAAAAAAGATTATTTTTTTCTAGGAATTTTATTAGAAAGCATCTTCACTAATCTGTCTATAGACTTTTATTTGAAGAACAGTAGTTGAGGAATGCTATGTAAATGCACATTTCTATGAGGTGAGTCTAAATTCACTTAGTAAATCATTTGGTACTTAAACGAACATTACCTTCTCAATGTGTCTTTCATTGTTCTATGTAGTTGTCACTTAGGCCATTTTTTACCATTTATTTTTCAAGCCTGTTTCCCCAACTAGATTGTCAGCTCCCTAAGGGCAGGCACTCCATGTCTTTTATGTCTTTGTAGCCACCCTAGCATCTACCATAAAGGTTTGTACTTAATAGATGCTCAATAAACTCTTGTTTGGTGGTTCCCAAAAGTGAGTAAGTAAACTCAACAGATCTGGATCATTTAAATGTGCCAAAAGTCTATTAATCAACAAATAATGACTAGATGGCTGGCCTAATATGACTGTCATTGTATTAAACACGAAAAGGTAAAAAATTCAAGGCTCAGTGTATTTTCTAGAGGATTAAAAAAATCTCATAGAGGCCGTATTTATACCTATGAATCAGTAAGAGTACAAAACAATTGTGTGCATGTACATCAAATGAAACTGGATCATGGGTGTGAAATAAGCTTTCATGATAGAGGAGATGTCTTATTTATCTTTGCTCCCTCAGCACAGTGCCAGAGTGGATCTTGGGAAGTGTTTGTTCAATAAACATGTCAGTTCTCTTTGACATAACAACTTTACTAAGTGCTTCACGCTCCTCCTAGAACCCACTGGATACTCCTTCTCATTGGCCCTGGCTTCAAGGCCCGTCAAGATTTGGAAATAGCTTTGGTTGCTCTTTGTTTAAGGTTGGATCCCGTCACCATAATTTGGGGCAGAGACCCTCTTCCTCCCCTCCTCTGGGAAGACCAGATCTCCAATGTGGCGACTTTGCAGTGGTGAGTCCTCTGGCACGCCATGCAATCGCTGAAGGCCAGTTTTGGACCTAAGACCACTGGCAGGACCATGCTCCATCATGTCCATTTCTCAGGGACTGGCCCCTTTTTCTTTTAGTCTTAAATGATCCTGTGTTCTGCTCGATGTTCCCAATACTTAAACCCTGCATTTCCAAAACTGTTCTTTCTAGAACCTCATTCTCATCTTCTTGGGGTTAGCCAGGATTTTCTGCATTCTAATCTGGAGCTGATTCACAGTTGCAGACTGTCTTTGCTGCACTACTCTCATTTTATCTACTTCTCTTCGGCTCCCAGCCCTCTTTGCTTCTGCTGTGGCAGTAAGGTACATTATGGAGCCGGCAGGCAAGGATTTGAAATGGATGCAGTCACGTTAGTGTTTTGCCTCTGTATCTATTGCAAGGTGTGTATCTGAGCAAGATCATGTGTGTGAAAGTGTTTGCAAAGTAACATTTCTAACATTCTATACAAATTTATAATTATCATTATTCATATTTTTTTTACTACAAATATCATACATGTTTGCTTTTTAAAATGCAAATGCAGGCTGGGTGCAGTGGCTCATACCTGTAATCCTAGCACTCTGGGAGGCTGAGCTGGGTAGATCACTTGAGCTCAGGGGTTTGAGACCAGCTTGAGCAAGAGTGAGATCCTGTCTCTACCAAAAATGAAAAACAGGCAGGAGGATCGCTTGAGCCCAAGAGTTTGAGGTTACTGTCAGCTATGATGCCATGGCACCCTACCAAGGGTGATATAGTGAGACTCTGTCTCAAAAAACAAAAATAAATAAAAAATGAAATAAAATATAATGCAAATGAGGAAAACAGAAAGAACAAAATAGCAATCCTTCTCTGTACTAGTTTCCTACTGTTGCTGTAACAAATTGCCACCAATTTACTGGCTTAAAGTAACACAGGATCTATTATTTTAAGGTTCTGCAGGTCAGCAGTCTCCTGGAGCTAAAATCTAGGCATGGGCAGGGCTTTACTCCTCCTGGAGACTCTAGAGGAGAATGTCTCCTTGCTTCTCCGGCTTCTAGAGGCCATCTGCATTCATCCGCCCAGTTGCTCCTTCCTCCTTTTGCAAAGCCAGCAGAACAGACTCTTCACATCTCTTTCTGTGACCCTCCTGCATCACTCTTAGAAGGACCTGGTGATTACACTGGGCCCATCTGGATAATCCCAGACAATAGTCCTGTCTCAAGATTCTTAACTTAATCACATATGTAAAGTCATTTTGCCATGTAAGGTAACTTCCCAGATTTTGGGAATTAGAGTGTGGCCAACTGTGGACCACCATTATTCTGACTACCACACCCTTAGTTTTCCTATGCAGAAATAATGATTTGTAACATTTTTTAAAAATTAAATCATAGCTGTGTACATTAATACACATGGGGTACAATGTGCTGGTTTTGTATACAATTTGAAATATTTTCATCAAACTGGTTAACATAGCCTTCATGGCATTTTCTTAGTTATTGTGTTCAGACATTTATATTCTACACTTAGTAAATTTCACATGTACCCTTGTAAAATGAATGTAGGTGTGGTCCCACTGATTACCCTCCCTCCACCTATCCTCCCCCCTCCCCTC
>CAUYPK010122147.1:0-15710 GCA_963574355.1 Loris lydekkerianus
AATTGAGGAATCAGTAGGTTAAATGCTTTTCAATATTTATTGCTAAAGAAAAACTGTAAACTAGCAACAACAACTTTAAAACTTTAAATGAAGTGCAGAAAACCGTAGCTTAACAGGTAATCAAGCTAAATCACAATCACCGAATCAAATAACCTGTATGACCCGAGTATAAGCCGAGTTCGGGTTTTTCGGCACAAATATTGTGCGGGAAAAACTCGGCTTATACTTGAGTATATACGGTATTTAGGAGGTCAAGATAGCAATCTGTGTAAGAAGTGATGGAGTCTCAATTAAGATAGTAACAGGGAAAATGCAAAAAAACAATTAGCCCCAAGGCATATCAAGGGGATTGACTGGAAAGAACTTGATTGATGGGTTGTGGGGAGGGGTTACTGAGGAAGAGTTGGGATTTCTGATTTCTGGGCTTGGGCAACGGAATGGCTAATGGTTGCATTTTCTGAGCAGGGTGGGATAGGATAAGCAGCAGCTGGAGCATATTACATTCACAGCGCCTTAAGACACTACTATAGGAACCCTGGAAGCAGCTGGGAGTATAAATCTTGAGCGCAGGAAAGAAACCTGGGCTGAAGAGTGCTTTGAAATCATCACAAGTAAGTTGTAGTTGAGTCCACTGGTAATGGAAGAGCGTATTGAGAGGTAATGAGAAGAAAGGAATACAGAAGACCATGCGGCACATGGATATTAAAGAGACACCCAAGGAAGGGGGAGCTGCCAAAGAGCCTAAGTAAATACAGAGGAAGGCCCCGCATGTGTGGAGTCCCTGCTTACACTCGCTCAAGCCTCTTCTGGGGAAGAAAGGGCAGAGAACAAAGGCCAAGCGGCAGAAATGCCCAGGCCAGCTGTTGCCCGTCGATGTAAACATCTGCTGACACCTCACTGCCAAAAGGTCTGGGAACACAATTTTCTTATTTGCCTCCCTAAACAAAACCAGGGTTTGCTAAGAAAGAACATGGGGAAAAGGGATATGGACATTTGGGGTGGGTGGGCAAAGCAGTGTTGGCCATGCCAGGTGGCCAAGGGAAAAGGGACTCCCAGCAAAGAAGGTCTGGCTGTTCATCTGTTTAACAAAGATTTGAGAGCCTACTTTGTGCAGGGTACTCTCAGTGTCAAAGCTCCAGATAAACAGATGGAGAAGAGGGAAGACGTGACTGCTTGGGAGAAGCAACAAGGAGTCTGCCTGTGAACGTGGGATGGTTGTGCGGAGGCAGGATTGCAGTGTCTCTGTAGATGAATGGGAAGTGAAGGTGAGCGTGTCCACGAGTGTTCTGAGGAGTCTGACCGTGAGCGTAGGCGGCTGAGACAAGGTTGCAGCCAGGAGGGAGCATCAGATGAAGTTTCAGGGGCCAGCAGGAAGGGTGGTCTCAGCAAAGAGTTAACATGCACACATTCTCTAAACCAGATGAGAAAAAGAGGCTGAAGACCTGGGAAAAAGAATAGCTGATGGGGAGAGGTCGCCAGAGTACTGTGGGGGAAGTGGGGCACAGATCATGCCTTAGCTGTGCGTTAGGGAGGACATAAGGACAGGTGTGGGTGCCTGTGAGTTCCCAGGTGGAGAAAGCAGGACATGAAAGGACCATCGCTCCTCTGTGAGGCAGGGGGCAGGCACAGGGATTGTCGGGCAGGGGACTTCAGGAAATAAGCAAAGGGCAGTATTAGCAGAGCGGTATAGAGTGTTGCTTGGGAACAAGACAGCTCGTGCATTCCCAGCTTGGCTCTAACTGTGTGACCTTGGGCAAGATATTTAACCTCTCTGTTTTCTCTGCAACCAAGTGGCGAGGATAATCACAGAAGCCTGTTACTTGGAATTGTTGGGAGAATTAAATGAGTTAAGTCAAGCAGTCCTTGTAAGTGTGCCTGGTACAAGAAGTATTTCATGTGTATTAGCCGTAATAATTACCATTAATGGGACTGAGAGAAAATGGAGCCTGGGATCATCTAAACACATGACTGACCGTACCAAGATGCAGGTGTGCTGACCCAGGCTGTGGCAGCACAGCAAAGAAAGCACTGCGCTGAGGAACTGAAGGAGTCCCTGGCGAGACACTTGAGCTGGACACACGGGGTCATGGAGAGAATGGTTCAAGTAGAGCAGGCACTGTGGGCACAGGCAAGAGGCTGAAGAGGGAGCGTGTGAGGTGCAGGGAGCTCCCCACTCCCTCACCTCCCTGGGGGAGGAATGGCACAGGGGGTGCCTGAGCAGAGTGGGGGACACCCCACTCTGCAGGGCTGTGAATGCTTGGAGTGTCTGCTACAGCCACAGGAAGTTTGGAAGCAGGGCAGTAACTGGATCTGCTCTGTTCTGCAGTGCCCCTTCTGGTGAGAGTAGCTTAAAATAATAGTAACAACAACCTCTAAATGTATAGAGTGCGCACCTGTGCCCTGTGGAGGAGATGCTCTGAGGCTCCCTCGTTCCCAGATGAGGAAACTGACACACAGACAAAGCCCCTTGAGGAGGCCACACAGCTGGAGGGCAGTGTGACCACCAGGCCACTGCCCATCACCTCCAGCTCAGCGGAGGTGGTAGTGACAGGTGAGGCTGGAGTGATGAATTTATAGCTAGGCTATGACAACTGACAGCATATTTTCCATCTTAGCTGAAGAGAGTTTGGCTGTAAGGATTAGAAACTCCTGCAGAGACCTGTAAACGGTGAGTGTGTTGTGAAGATACAGGGCCCTCCCAGACGCAGTTGTAGGCTAGGTACGCTAGACGTCACAGGGCGGGACAGTTGTCAGGCTGTAGTATCTCTGTCATCTATGTGGAAACAGGGCCTTCTCTGTGCATCTTTCTACACCTGAGTAAATCACAACATTATTATTTTCACTCTCCCATGACTTGGTCTGTCCTTGCTCAACCTGCCCCGACCAGTCCAGGACCCCCTCAGTCCCTGTGGTGCAGAGAGAGCTCTTGCTACGGATGCAGGTTTAGCCCCTCGTCGGTTCATTCTGAGGCCCAGGAAGCTGAGGCCCAGGCAGCGCCCAGGTGCTGAGATTGTTTTCCCATAAACACCCTGTGAAGCTGCTTCTGTTCAGCCTCCAGCTCTGTACTGGTCTTTTAGGTTTTCATCCCCAGGACGACTACAGTGACTTCTAGAATCACCCTTTCAATCTGGTCTTCCTTTCTCTTTTCATCTTGCCTGCTCTTAAGCAGTATTACTTTCTAAAATGTTTTTGGACTCCTCCTAAGAAGTCTTCAGCAGATGTTCCCTAATCTGTCATATTCCTGTCTGGTCCCAGGGCCAGGTAGCCTGTGACTAATCATTCTCTCCATCTTGATTTCCTACCGTGGGGCAGGGTCCTTTTCTCTCACCAGACAGGCCACTCCTCTCTAGCCTCCCCCCCACCCCCCACCCCCACCCCGCTCCCAGCCCCTTCCTCCTGCTCTGACACCTCACCCATCCCATCTAGTTAAGACTGCTGGCCCTAGACTGCTATCACCTTCCCCTCCTCCCAATTTGTCCTTGTAGTCTTGATACTCCAGTGAAAATGTTGGTTTGTTAAAAGCAGCTGCTTGTCCAGTATGTCTTAAATCTGCACATTTCCAACACTTGGAAAATTTAATATTCTGTGATTAATTGCTGACTTGTGCTCTCTTTTGACCCTGGCATTTTTTTTCTTTTAAATTTTTTATTGCATTTTTAAGAACATTCCATATAAGCCCTCTGACTGTGATGATTGAATACTTGTTAGAGGCAAAGCCAAGTGAAAGTATTAAGTCCTAATCCTGTTAAAGACTTTCCCACTATTAAACGTGCTTGAGTTTTGGCTTCTCTTTTGGGTGCCTTGACAACAGGAGGCGTCTTATGTTGTATTCCCCAAAGTACTTCGCAGAGAGTAGTCCTGGAACACAAGTTTGAGTAACGAATACCCCTCTGGTTAAGGAATATGTCACACGTGGTCATTTTATTGTAGCTTTTCCTCTATCTAGACATTTATATTTGTTCCTGGTTTTGAAGCCACTTTTATTACTTGTTGCCAATTAAGCTTATATGCCCAAAGTACAGAAAGGCTTTTAAAAAAATTGAGGTTGGGCAAAATTGTTCTCCCAAGCAGTGTTTTTCTGCCCTTGGCATCATCCTCCCTGTCCTCTAACGATTGCATTTCTTTTTTATAGTCAGACTTACCCCCAGGCTCAGAGCCCCCAGACACCTGGTTCAGAGGAAGTTCTTTGGGGCAAACCGCCAGCTGTTCTTTGTATTTGGCGCACATAGGAGATCTGTGTTGCTTTGGCTTCCTCAATAGAAGATGAAATAGACCCAGAAAGACTTTGCAGACTGCTGCAGGAACAGAGCCAAATAGAGGTGGTTATTTATTTTTCAGACCAAACATTTTTCTACCAGTTGTAACTGGTTTTATTTGCATATAATGTATGATAAATGACTGTAATCACTGAATATTTTCAGAGGCATGCACTCTTAGAAAAAAAAAGAGGAAAATAGCTTAGAAATTAAGTGTGGACAGGAAGCATGATCTGGTGAATTAACAAAGGAGAAATTTTGCCATGTAGCAAAGATACAATATTGTGACGTCAGCTGTCTAGTAAAAACGGGGAAGGGGAAAATTGTAGTATCCTCTAGAGGCAACAAGTTTGACTCTGTGAGCTTCTTCATGACTATCCCAGACGTGACTAGGGGGAGACGGAGAAGTAACACTGTTAGCTAAATCTCCGTGGAGTCTTTTCCTGCATGCCAAGTACCACGACTGTGTGTGTACTGACTCTCCTGGCTCTCGGCCCACCCTCTGACACTGTCACCAAACACACAAACACAGATTGTGTCTTTGTGTATGGAAAATGAAAATCAGTGTGGGAGAAGATCAGACAGTCTTGGTGTTTCCGTGAAAGGCTGTGAGTTACAGTGGTGTGGAAGCAACTTATCCCTCGCGGTTGTTTTCATTGGCCGCTTTCTTCTGTCTTGTGTTTGTAGTGAAGGCTTGGCTTGAAAAGGCCCATGGATTCTTTTAGGACAACCTTTGTTGGGAAAATGAATTGCAAGTGGTTCATTTGAAGCGGAGGCTTTTGTCATCGCCATTTATAGCTATTCTGTGTATTCACTTCACAGAGCCATTCTGAGAATTGATGAATGTGTTGTATGAGAGAATCTAAGAGCCCTACAATTTGTTTTGATTGGTCTCCTTTTGGATTCATAGCAAGCAGGTGCCATCATTTGGAACTGGTTTGGGCAGTGGCTTGGTTATATAAATATTAGACACGTGAAGTGAAACCTCATTTAAATTACTTTCATTAGTAAGAATAGGAGAGATTTACGTTTGAATGCAAGACATCATAGTTCTATTTTTTTGTTCTACGCACACAAATGTGTATCATATCATATGTCGAATATATGTGTTTTTAAGCAGCCCCCATTGTGCAAATATTTAACATACAGATTTTCTGTATTTCTTTGAGAGTTTATGCAAATACTCTTTTAAAAATTAGAGGCTATGATTTGTAAATGTAAGAGAAACTTTTTTGTCTGAAAAATATAGGTATTTCTACTTTGGAAACTATGTCAAAGATTGTTTTCAGTTTGGTGTATTTTTATTGTTTATAATTAAGCTTTGGAACATAATCTATCACATTTTTAAGCCTTTGATTTTTCCTGCTTTTTGTTTTTGCTGTTGTTGTTGTTTTGCCAAACATATTGAAAGAGCATCATACCTCTTAAGTGTGCTGGAAGAAGAGCTGTGATACTTCCTCCCAGCAAAGCTATTTACAAGGATGGTTTTTTTCCTAAGAATAGCTTTCTAGGTTTTCATGAGCTTTCACACATTTGTTTTTATTCAAGCAAAAGATTTAACAGGGATTTACGCTAACAGGTAGAGGGAGAAATCAAGAGTCTATAATCCTTTAAGTAACATCTTAAATCTCAGGCTGCTTCTGGGTAAATTCTCAGAATGTAAGACTGGTGATTTCAGAGTACACTCATGAAAATTTAAATATTGTCCTTCCTGCTGCTGGGTCTTTTTCTTAGTAAGCCGGCATGGTACCTGGCATCTTTCCCACCTTCTCCCTCTCAGGATTTGTCTCTAGCAAACTGCTTAGTCTAGTTTCCGTGTTCTTCAACCATGAAGCTTTCCATGATCCCCACAGGCTGACTTCTGAAATTCTTCTTCCAAGAACCCCTAAGGTACACCATGCTGTGCTGTAGCTGTTCACTTGTCCATCTCTCCTGTTGATAGGACTTGTCTGAGGACTATGACCTATCATGGTCTTCATGGCCCCAGGGCCAAGCTCACTGCCTGACATGTAATGCTCCATAAATGTTTATTGAATGAATGAGTGAAGTTATTTGGTATCAGATAATGAACTCAGAAGAGCATAATTACAATAAAAATGATTAACATTAACTTGCAGATATGACCAGCGTCCAAATTATCTTTCAATTGCCTTGTCTTTGGGGAAAATGTTGACAGACACAGCTTGGATGGCATGAAAACATTTGAATATGCCTCTCTGTGGAAGTTGGGTTCTCACGGGCCAAATAGCACTCATAATGATTAAATAATTAGTGAGTCCCCTCCTTATTCCAAAGAGAGTTTGAGGTGAGGCTCCAGCTGAGAAACTTGGCAATGGCACCAAACCAGAACACTGTTGAAGAGAAGTGGACAGAAGCAGAGATGAATGTAAAACCCAGCCCTTGGGAGGCCTGTCCCAGTGCTCCTCCAATTAGTCTGTGCTGCTTCACTTTATCAGTGTTTAATGAAGTATTTGTTTTTATGGGAAGACCAGTAAAGACTATTGGCTAGTGCCCTTCACATCCTGTAGCTACATGGCCTATACAGGAGCTGGTCCACTTAGTTGGGAAAAGAGAGGTCGAAAGGGCTGCTGAGTAACTCAAATGCGCCCCCCAGGCATAATATCTCTGTAATTTTCAGTAACTATTGAGTTGTAAAGAGCTCTTGACCACCTTATAAAGTAAGACCTGCCCTCTAGATTGAAATTCATGGATGTAGGACAAGGTTTACAGGAAATAATTATGTAAATTAGTATTGTTGACTAACCTGTAGATTGAATTTGCAAATTGAAAGATGCAGTGCAATATTAATTAGACAATCTTTTAACTGTTTTTAAGTAGGAAAGAGCACAGTATGGTGGAAAGAGCATTAGATTTGAAGTCAGACAGCTATGCTCAAGTATCAGTCCTACACTTGACCTGACCCTGGGCAAATTGTCCTAAGTAGCAGTCTCATTCTTCTAGTCCCTCTTAGGCTTAATGAAGGGGCTTCAGTAGAGCCTCGCTACTTGGTTGTGGCCTATTAAGCTCTCTCTCTCTCTTTTTTTTTTTTTTTGGAAACAGAGTCTCACTCTGTCTCCCTGGGTGGAGTACTATGGCCTCATTACAGCTCACAGCAACCCCAAACTCTTGGGCTCAAGTGATCCTCTTGCCTCAGCCTCTGGAGTAGCTAGAATTATAGGCACCTGCCATGATGCCTCACTAGTTTTTCTATTTTTAGTAGAGATGAGGTCTTTCTCTTACTCAGACTTGTCTCAAACTCCTGAGCTCAAGCAATCCACCTGCCTCAGCCTCCCAGAGTGCTAGGATTATGGGCATGAGCCACCACGCCTGGCCTATTTAAGCTCTTAACAAATTCCCAGAGTCATAAAAATAGAAATGTTTGTACCAGCTCCTAGCCTACCTTCCACTCCACATTTCCATTGAGAATCATGTTTCTCAGGTTTATCATCACCCGTTTTATTTTATAGCCCATCTTTGACCTGTTTATCTTCAAAGCTATTTCTTTCTTCTCTTGTTCTGTATCACAGGGCAATCATCCCATATAGGATGCCCAGGCTTCCCCTAGGGTCAGGTGGTTTTCAGCAGGTTGGCCTCTGGGAGTCATAGACAGGGATTGGCAAGTGGAAGAGAAAAGCCAGGGTGTTCTCCCCACCGACCTTCTCTGTTTTGGGTGGTATCTCCACTAGTGACTGTGTCTTCTCCATGCCTCCAAACATACCTCTCTTTCTATGGTTCCAACTTCTGCCACATCAACACTCACCATGATGTTCTGACCCCAACAGCCTCCCCTGGCTTTTAAAGTCTGTTAATACCACCTCCTCCTGTGCCCGTAGTACCGAAAGCAATAGTGCCCTCCCAGTGATGTTAATCTGTTTCATCACCAGAATTTGCTTAAGTTTTCAGCTCACCTGTCAACTTTTATAACCAATTCCATGTTTTACATTCTCTCTCTTTAACACGCTCAAAGTATTAATAGTTTCTGTTTTCCCTCCTTGACCCTGAAAACTCTCCTGAAATGATAAAAGGTCTTTATTGCCTTTGCTAATCAGAGTAGCTTAAATGATCCCAAGCTTATGAAGCATTCTGAAATACTGATTCCTTAGATCGGTAATGGAGAGGTAGTGGTTCACTCAATTCTTGTGCCCCAAGAACTGACTTTTCATAAAGTTCCCCAGGAATTTCTGATGTCCGTCCTTGGTATAAAGAACAGCAAAGCCAGGCTGAGATGGAGAGCCTAAGGTGGTGGTGAATGCTCACTTAGTCCAGTCACCATCCAAGGGCTTCACTTTGACAAACCAGCTTCACAGCAAGAGAGCCCACCTCAGCAAAATTAAAAATGACTACATCTCATGGGGCTTTATAGGGCAGCCTTTTTCACAAGTATCAAAAAAGCACATGCTGAATTGGGGAGTGCCAAGGGATTGTTTACAACATTAAATGAAATCATATATGACAACATTTTGCACATCATAATTGCTCAATAAATGATAGTGTATTTCCTTCCCTCAAGTAGAGTGAAAACATAGAAATGTAGGAAGCTATAAATTATGTATTTCTCAAGGTAATAGAATCCAATACTAAATAGCAGAAAGGATAGATAGCCATTCTAATAGGCAAAAGAATTTCATTGCCTGTCATGTGTTATTTTTGGCTGAACTGGTGTCTCAGTAATCCAACCATATGATCCCTTAAGTTGGCTCTGTTTAATGTCAGAAATAATTTGAAAAAAGAAATTCCAACTGGGAACATGGGAATCTCACGTGAGATTACATGTCAACACATTTCCTAAGGTGGCCTTACTTGGCCACTGGAATTTCTGCCTTCTATGCTCTTGCCAGAGACTGTAACTTTGAGTGTTCCACTATCCAATTCTTATCAAAAATTTGCTCATGAGAGATAGTATTCTTGGAGAACTACCTGAAAGATATGCGGTCTGTTTGCTGCTCATTGAGATAACCTAAATTTTATTCATGGTTTACATCAGGCCATCACATAGCTGCCTATTCGGATCTCCATGTATTTGTGTCTTACCAGTCTTCCTTTTCTGGGGAGGGTAGATGAAAAAAGGCACATCTGTCATGTTTCAAGAGAAAACTCTCACAGGTTTTTAGAGAAAACCAATAAGATACAAGAGTAGGGGTTTCAAACTAACATCAAGCTACTCCTCTAAAAACTGAGAAGTAAAGACAGCAAGGTGATATTTATGGAGAGATGAGAGAAAAAGACCGTGAGGTAGGAATCCTGCATGGATCTGTTTATGTATATGAGGACAGAATAAAGATGTTTCTGGATAGTAGTGACTCAGTAGACCATGCATATGCCCCTTCTGCAGAGGCACACCCAGGAGGGGCTGACAGCCAGTGGTAAGTGTGGTCACCCTCCCAGGAGGAGCTAGTCTTCCCTCCTCGTAGGGAGATCTGGATGGCTCATATCCGTGTCTACCATAGTAGGCCACCCAAAAATGTCCAGGTAGTGGGGATAGCATATAGTCATTTTGTTTTTTAATAGGAAAGTAGAGGGCAGCGCCTGTGGCTCAAGGAGTAGGGTGCCAGCCCCATATATCAGAGGTGGCAGATTCAAACCTGGCCCTGGCCAGAAAAACTGCAAAAAATAAATAATAAAATAAATAGGAAAGTAGAGACTTTAAAGTGATTTTAAAATAAGGTAGCGATGAGCAAACTATATGCATAATAAAAATTTTTAATTATTATTAATAGAAGAAAAAATGGAACTTATAAACTTGATCAATCTATCAAAGAAGGAATGAATGAAAATAAATATAGGAAAAACAAACATAACTCATATCAAGCAAACATGGTGGAAGCAAAGCAGTTATAATCTAATCACAGTAGATGTCAATTTTTGGAGGTCCCTTCTTTACTGACAAAAACTTTTAGATTAGCAAAAAGACAATAAAAAATTCATTTTTAAGCTATTTATAAGAAACGACTAGTAAAACAAAATGATGACAACCTGAGAAAGTTTAAAATAAAGAAATGGTCAAAGATATGCTAAAAAAGTTCAATACAGGGTGGTGTCTGTGGCCCAAAGGGGTAGGGCCCTGGCCAAAAACTGCAAAAAAAACAAAAAAAGTTTAATCAAAAGCAAAGCAGAGTGGCTCAGCGCCTGTAGTTTAACGGCTAGGATGCTAGGCACATACCTAGGCAGGTTTGAACCCGGCCTCAGGCCAGCTAAACAACAATGACAACTACAACTAAAAAAAATAAATAAATAACCGGGCATTGTGGCAGGAGCCTGCAGTCCCACTACTTGAGAGGCTGAGGCAAGAGAATTGCTTAAGCCCAAGAACTTGAGGTTGCTGTGAGCTATGACACTACAGCACTCTACTGAGGGCGACACAATGAGACTCTGTCTCAATAAATAAATAAATAAAGTAGAAATGAGGATGTTAGCATGAACTAAGATGGATCCCAAGATACAAAAAATTAAATAAGAAAAAAAAAGATACTTTTAAGGATAAAGAGTACAATTCACAGGGACACTGTTACAGGCCTCCCCTTATTTACGGACCAACAGTTATGGAGTCTGTAAGGCAAAAACACAACAACAACAACAAAACCCGGAGAATATGATAAAACTGTAATCATATTAGAGAATTTTTATGTATTTCATAATTTGACGAAGTAGATAAATAATGGTACAGATTAGTAGTGATAAAGGGCATTTATGCCCTATAAACAGAGAGTACACTTTTCTCTTGCATCTATGAAATAGTTACCAAAATATCTATTTCTATAGCCATAGGAAAAAACTTACTGAATTGCTGGAGGGAGATACTTTACTCATCCCACTTTTTGATCCCACTGTGATAAAATAAATTGATGAAGGAATAGTAAGTAAAATGTAAAGGCTTAAAATTAAGAAACCCTCTTATAGATGATTCCTGGTTTAAATTAAAAATCAAATACAAAACGACAAATTATCTGGAAATGAATTAGAACACTTGACATCCAAAATTTGAGGACATTGTTAGTGTATTTAGGAATATTTTACAGCCTTATTATGTTTGGTACTTAATTTTATTTTAAGGAATAAAAAATAAACTAAGTATTGCACCTAAGAAATATTTTTAGATGCCAAAAGAAAGAAGGCATTATTAATGTGAAAAGCTAAAATTAGTGTAAGTGGCCACAAAATACAAGAGAAAATATGACTAATGAAAATGTATACAATATTAAGAATATGTGTACACATAAATACATACATGGTACATTAGGAATAAGGAAAAAGGCATTACCCAGGTCCCAGAAGGATAAAAGAATTTAATAACTATTAGTTCAACTTTATGGAAATAAATTTAAAAACCTAAAGGAAATTAATGATTTTCTAACAAATTATTAATTACCAAAATTTGTTCCAAAGAAAGCTTATAAATCCCAAGAGATTTATAGGCCAAAAAACTGAGTGCCTATAAAGAAAGTCTTCCAGTTTTATGAAAAGTATTAATTCCCTGACACCAAAACCTGATAAAGATGATACTACAATAATCATTCAATATAACTTAGGAAAATGTGTTCTTAAAAAGGTTAGCAAATCAAATCAAAGTTAAAATTTATTCTAGAACTATAAGAATGATTATGTAGGGTGGTGCTTGTGGCTCAAAGGAGTAGGGTGCTGGCCCCATATACTGGAGGTGATGGGTTCAAACCCTGCCCCCATCCAAAAAAAAAAAAAAAAGATTATGTATTGTGAAATCTGTCAACATCATATATTGATAAAAGCAGAATAAAGGACAAAGGTTGTGTGATTATGCATACCAACTGAGGCTGAAAAACATTTTACATATTTCAGTACATATCCCTAATCAAAACCAGAAGTAAATTACATAGAACAAAAAGAACCTAGCATATTACCAAACCAACAAAAGCATTATGGTATGGGTGGTGCCTGTGGCTCAGTGGGTAGGGCCCAGCCCCATATACTGAGGGTGGCGGGTTCAAACCCAGCCCTGGCCAAACTGCAACAAAAAAATAGCCCGGTGTTGTGGCGGGCGCCTGTAGTCCCAGCTACTTGGGAGGCTGAGGAAAGAGAATCGCCTAAGCCCGAGAGCTGGAGGTTGCTGTAAGCAGTGATGCCATGGCACTCTACCAAGGGTGACAAAGTGAGACTCTGTCTCTAAAAAAAATTAAAAGAAAACATTTGCATATCAAAAGCATTATGGTACTTGATGATAACTGAAGGATTAGGTTACAGATGCCTGGCACTACTGCTCTTACTATCTGCTGTGACTCAACGTTGTTTTAGAAGTTCAGAGAATAAGAAAAGAAACTGAAGTAACTATATAAATATTGCAGGTGATGTGACTACCTAAAATCTTTTATAATTCTATAAGGATTTGATAAAATTACTGTGCAAAAGATAATAAACCCAATTGTTGTCCTTTATATGAATTAATAACTTGTTAGAAGTACGAATATAAAAATTCCTATTGAAAGGAGTGACGAATGAAAATATCTAGGAATAAAACTAATAAGACACAAGGCAAATTTTAAAAAATGATTGCAGTAAAAGACATAAACTAACATTTGAAGAAATAGAAAATGATACAATCTTTTTGAACAAGAAAACTTAACAATGTAAAGATAACAAATCCTTCTTAAATTAGCAAATATAATTTTAGACTCCCAACTTGGTGGGTGAAGTTGTTGTCAGGTCAATCAACATGATTTTTAAGTTCATATAAACACAAGAAAATTGCCAAACTTGAAAGAAAAATAGTGCAGGGAACTTGCACCAGCAGATGTGAAAGTCTGTCAGGCGTGTAAAACAATATGTGAGCTCAGAAGCGCAAAGGAAGTCTTTGGAACAGAGTATTGTCTGTAAATAGATCAAGGAAAACTTAATGTTTGTTAAAGGTGGAGTGTCTTTCCAGTCCAAAAAAAAAAAAAAAGATAGATAGATTATAAAATAAATGATTTGGGGACAATTAGCTACCCATCAGGGAAAGGTTCCATTTGGATTGGACTCCATTTGGAATAAAGATGTCATGTTAAAAATGGAAGCATAAAAGTAACAGAAGAAAACACAGCAGAATACATGTAAATGTCAGGTTAGAGGAAGCCCTCCATCATAATCCATAATCCATAAAGGAAGAATTGCAAAACAGGAAATTCATAGTCCACGAAGAAAAAATTGAGAATATAAAATGTAAAAGGGTTTGCATGACGAGATACTATAAACAAAGCCAAAAGAAGAACAATAGCTTGCAAGCTATATGACAGAGTTAATGTTTCATATACTAAGAGGTCTTACAAATTGATTATAAAAGAAAAATGATAAATAACTCAGCATAAAAATAGGCAAAGAGCATGAAGTGGGCATGCAGATTGCCCATAAACCTGTGAAAAGGATCAGCCCATTAGTAGTGAGAGAAGGTAATTTAAACAACTGAGTTGCCATTAGGTGTCCATCAGGTTAGCAAACAGTTTCAAAGACAACATCTAGTGTGGAGAATGTGTCAACAAGCAGGCACTCTTTCTGCACTGTCGGACCGATAGCCTCAACCTTTCTATGGAAAGAAATTTAATAACAGTCATTCAAATAGTTAATGTGCTTCTTATCAAGTTTGGCCTCACACTCCACTTCTAGGATTCTTTCCCACAGAAATAAATGTAGTGGAATGTTGAAGATGTTTGAATAAGGCTGTTTATTCCTGCTCTGGTTATGGTCGTCAAAACTGGAGACAGTTTCAGTGTTTATCCACAGGGAGGTGGTTGGTTGAAAACGGTATGTCCTTGTGGAATATTATGCAAGTATTTTAAAGTGAGTTAGAGTGAGTACATAGATTTGAAAAAATATCTAAAATATGCTAGGAAGAATAAGTAGCAGAAGTGTGTGTGTGTGTGTGTGTGTGTGTGTGTGTGTAAATAAGCATAGGAAAGATTTTGAAAGCTATTCTACAAACGTAACATTGTGGAGATAAGGGTATATCTTTTACTTTCTACCTCTCTGCATTTTAAAATTGATTACATTGTGTAAGTATCTGTTTTGTGTAAAGCATAATTGCCACAGAAGAGATTGATTCAACTGTTTTTTGAAGTTATGTTACCTCATCAACCCTTAGGAAAATCACAGTTGATTTATCATAGGAATAATATTGAAAAATTGGCCACTGTGAAGAATTGGGGGGGAATTTCTGCTCCCCAGATACTGTGTTCCACATGAGCAGCTGGCCTGCTTTTATCTTTTGGACATTGGGCATCTGGTAACTGATCATGTCTTTTTTTGCTGGGACAACTAGGAATCTCAGAGTCAAGTTGGAGACGCTATGGTTTATTGAACAGCAATACCAGCTCACATGGCTTATGTCCCATGCTTAGGCTTTACTGCTATAATCATTTTGTACCCAACCTTTATTTTTTCCTTCACAGACATTCCTTCCCTTTTTTGATTTTTTAACTGATTACATTGCATGTATCCCTATAGCTACTGAGAATCCTTTTTGGGAGATGAGGCAGGGCTGTGAGTAAATAATGACCAGAGATTTCTATTTTAATAGGTACCTGGGAAAGAAAACAACCTCAACAATGAATAGGCCACCCATCGCTACCAACTACAGATGACTTGTCATTTCATTTACAAAGGTAAGGAAATAGTCTCTATTTTTATTTAATTCTGACTGACTCAGGATAGAGTCCTTCCCTTTTTTATTGTATACATAGTATACATATTTATTTACAAATTATTTTTACATGTATCTAGTTCATAACCTTTAACTTTGACATTATCGAATTTAAAACAAACATCAAGCTAACAGAAACAGGAAATTTTGTGAATGTCACCATGCCTGAAGGACTCAGGAGGTGTGGTTTCTGCCATTAATTACCATGTGTGGTTAAATTTTTTAATAACATTAGTATCCTCCTTAATTTTAAATGTAGCTGTGCTCACAGCAGACAACTTGGAGAATATAGCAAAATATAAAAATCAAAACCTGAAGCATTCATAATTCCATCATCCGTAGATAATCACCAGTACTTCTGAGAATGTATTTCCTCTTTTTAAGTAAGCATAGAAATGTATGTGATTATTTTAGAAACAATTTTTTTTAAATTTATTTTTATTGTTAAATCATAGCTGTGTACATTAGTACAATCAAGGGGTACAATGTGTGGATTTCATATACAATCTGAAATATTCTCATCAAACTGTTCAACGTAGCCTTCATGGCATTTTCTTAGTTACTGTATGTAGGCATTTGTATTCTGCATTTAGTAAGTTTTGCCTGTACCCATCTAAGATGCACAGTAGGTGTGGCTCCACCCATTACCCTCCCTCTACCTAAACCTCCCCCCTCCCTTCCTCTTCCTTGGCCCTTTCCCCATAGTCTTGTGCTATAGTTGGGTTATAGCCTTCATGTGAAAGCTATAATTTAGCTTCATAGTAGAGCTGGGTACATTGGATACTTTTTCTTCCATTCCTGAGATACTTTGC
>CAUYPK010122149.1:0-23956 GCA_963574355.1 Loris lydekkerianus
GCAGGCGTCCTCACACTTTTTAAACAGGGGGCCAATTCACTGTCCCTCAGACCGTTGGAGGGCCGGACTATAGTTTAAAACAAAAAACTATGAACAAATTCCTATGCACACTGCACATATCTTATTTTGAAGTAAAAAACAAAATGGGAACAAATACAATTCACACTGCTTCATGTGGCCCGTGGGCTGCAGTTTGAGGACGCCTGTCTTAGAGGCTAAAGAATAGCCTGGCCCACAGAAATAATTACAATCCCCAGGTGTTGAGGAACCTCAACTCTGCAGACACCATCATGGTAATTAAGATCTCGTTTGAGTCTCATGACAACCCAATCATTATCCTCATTTGCCAGACGAGAAAACCGAGAGCTAGGGAGGTAAGGTTGCATAACTAGTAGTTAAGCATCAAGAGGGAAAGAGGACAGGTGGGAGCCGGCCGGGCACGGTGGCTCACACCTGTAATCCCAGCACTCTGGGAGGCCGAGGTGGGTGGAGAGGCTGAGCTCACAGGTTTGAGACCAGCCTGAGCAAGTGCAAGACTCCATCTGTAAAAAGTAGCCGGGCATTGTGGCAGGTGCCTATACTCCCAGCTACTTGGGAGGCTGAGGCAAGAGAAGTACGTGAGCCCAAGAGTTTGAGGTTGCTGTAAGCTGTGAAGCCACGGCATGCTACACCAGGGTGACTGAGTGAGACTCTGTCTCAAAAAAAAGGAAAGAGGACAGGTGTATGCTCATTTTAAAGACCATAACATCCAAATCGAGGAATCCAGTGTTTGGACAAATCAGCAGCACACATCTTGACCCCAAGTGATGTTTGGAGGGGAAGGTAAATCTTGATTCATAGAGCAACCAGGACTGTAAATCTAGGAAAACCAAAATGCATAGGGAGGGGCACTGCAGAGGAGGATTTCCTCAGTTAGTGTCTGGATGAAGGGAATTTGTTTTGAACATACGATTTGTTATCTAGAACTGGTTTGTTCTCTGTGCCCGGCAAATACATGTTGAAAAAAATGAGGCAATTCTGGCTTAAAGGGTAAGAAAGCAACAACCTTCCCCAGGCAGGCCCTCTGGGTATTGAACTCTGAGAGTACACACCCACAGATTAGCATAATTTGCAAACACAAAATTGGCCTTACTTATCTGTTTTCCTTTCTCTTATGTTCCTTTCTGACAAAGTCAAATTCATTGAGCGCTTGCTATATGCCAGGTTCTAAACGTAGAACAAGGCTTATATTTAATACCCAAGAAGCTCTCAAGGATACATAGACTTTGAGCTTAGACATGTTCTAGACCTGCATTCTTCAATATGGTAGCCACGTATGGTTATTTAAATTTAAGTTTATTGTAATTAAATAAAAATTCAGTTCCTTAGTTGCACTATGCATCAAGCACTCATGAGGCACATGTGGCTGCAACTACCCCACAAGGCAGCACAAATAGAAGACACTTACATCATCACCGAAGGCCCTGGGGGCAGCACAGTTCTAGATCTCTGAGAGTTGTGTCTACCTCCTCTGAAATCATTTCAGGCAGGAAAGCTGCCATTCATGGAGCAGCTCTGGGCCAACACTACAGCCTCACTGCCTTGCACCTCACTCCATTTTAGAGATGAGGAAACTTGTGCACGAAGATGCCGAGCAATGTTCTCACCACCCCACAGTGAGTGGCAGAGCTAAGGGAGTGTAACTTTAAAGGCTTTGCTTGTTCTGGAGGCACCTCCTTCCAAGACCATTGCCCCCAAAGGTGAGTGAAAGCAGCACTCGGGACAAGAAAGAAGTCCTGAGGGTGCAGGGGTCCTCAAACTGCGGCCTGCGGGCCACTTGAGGCGGTGTGATTGTATTTGTTCCTGTTTTATTTTTTTACTTCAAAATAAGATACGCAGTATGCATAGGAATTTGTTCATAGTTTTTCTTTTTTTAAACTATCGTTTGGCCCTCCAACAGTCTGAAGGACAGTGAACTGGCCCCCTGTTTAAAAAGTTAGAGGACGCCTGGTAGTGGCTACAAGCTGCTGGGGTCGGACAGGTTAGAGGACTAAGCCCAGTTCTCACTGACTATGTGGGTGCCATTGACCACGTTCACTTCTCACCATCTCTGGGTTTTTGTAAAGTGTGTGTGGGGGGGTGCTTACCGCAACCCCTCTGGTACAGCTATGCAGATTAACGAGAATGACTCGGAAAGCAGTTGGCAGCTGGGTATCTGGCGCCCAGCAGTCGTTTAGTAAATGTACATACATGTGATCATTCTGGAGTGAATCCTTTTCTCCCAGTGAAGCAGCCAACACAAGGTTTGCTGCGCTCCCTGCAGTACACATGTCTGAGTCAGGCGCGCCCCCTGCTGGTCATGTCTGGAGACATCATTCGTCCTCATGTTCTCCCCTGCAAGGGCCCATTCCACAGTGTTCTCAGGACACGTGGCCCAGGACCGTCCTATCTGAGCATTCAGATATTCAGAAACAAAAAACAAAAGGCCCTTTCACACAGAAGCTCTTCTGAGCATTCAGGAGAAATTTAGATCTCGCTAACTGTGTGGTGATCTTCACTGCCTTCCGTGCTAGGCAGACAGAGGGGAAGTACCTCCTTGGGCCCCTTCTCAGCGTCTCATCCAAATTTTAAAGGTCTGCTGGCTGCAGGTCACCACAAGCACAGGGTCTTTACTGTCAGGGCTGGCATTCCCTTCCAACTCGTGTGGAACATACATCCCACCGCCCTGCCCTTATCAACCTAAAGGTCCAGTTGGGTTTTCTCCTAAATATATTTAAATTCTGTCCATGCCCTTCTTTGGTCTCTGTCCAGTCTAAGCTGCCATCATCACTCACCTGGACCACTCCATGAGTCTCCTGAGTGGCCAGTCTTATATCTCCTCCTTTTCCCTGTCCTGTTGCCCCTGGAGTGCCCTTGGGACCGTTCAAGAGCTACCAACACATAGGTCCCAATCCCTGAGGGTGGGTAGGGGGCCTCTCAGCTATCATAGCTCATTAAAGCCCGTGGATTGAGAATCCAGCCCAGACCTGCAGCACTAGCACCCCCAGATGGACTGTTAGCATGCGGACCGCTGAGCACCAGCCCGGAAGTGTCTGGTCCAGCAGGCCAGGGGTGGGCCTGAGAATTTCCAGTTCTCACAAATTCCCATGATAAGCTGGCCCAGGGATCACACTTTGAGAACTACCATTGAAAAATACAACATGGGACACAAAACTTCAGTTTCAATGACTTTTCATTATACTTATACATGAATATTTTTAAAATTCCCATTCTATACCATAGGTTGCTGGGCAGGGGATGGGCTGTCCTATCTCCCAGCCACTTGCCTCTCTTCTTGAGTCACCCATGTGCCTCCTATCTGCTCCTGACCACCCCAAGCTCTTGTCCACCTGAAGACGTTTGTACCAGGGGCTCCCTCTGCCCAGATGTCACTTTCTGTCTCTCTTCTGTTGTCTGGCTGCCTCTCAGCCTTCAGGGCTCACGGAGATGTCACCTCCTCTGGGAAGCCCACCTTGACTGCCCCATGCAGTGCTTGCCTTCCACTCACTTTTTTTTTTTTTTTTTGGAGACAGAGTCTCACTTTGTCACCCTCAGTAGAGTGCTATGGCATCACAGCTCACAGCAACCTCAAACTCTTGGGATTAAGTGATTCTCTTGCCTCAGCCTCCCAAGTAGCTGGGACTACAGGTGCCCACCACAACGCCCGGCTATTTTTTGTTGCAGTTGGGTTTGGCCTAGCTGGGTTTGAACCTGCCATCCTTGGTGCATGTGGCTGGCACCGTAACCACTGTGCTGTGGGCACTGAGCCCTTCCACTCACTTCTTTCTCTCTCCTTCAGCAACCTGTTAGTTGCTTCATAGTCTTCAGCACAATTTGCAATTACGGATTACTGTGTATGACTTTTCACTTAGCACATGTGTATCTCTTGGCCAGAAAGGAAGCTTTATGGGGGCAGAGACTTTGTCTTCTTATTCATTGCCCAGTACATAATATGTGCTCAGTAAGTGGCCACTGAATAAAGCTTTGAAGAGAAAAGCAGAATCAGAGCATATAGAGATTGGACGTAAGTAACACCAGAAGTAGGAGCCTCGTGTTCCCTTGACTGCTTCTGTGTGTTCCTTTTTTAACATTACATCTTGAATCCACACAACAACCAAGAAAGGTGGGATCATCTTCAATCTATGGATATGGAAATGGAGATCTAGAAAGGCAGGGAAGCTAGGCTGAGGTCACACAGGTAAAAGGGACAGACAGACCATGAATCCAGACTGCCTGTGTCCACATCCATCCTGCAAGGTGGAAGGAAGGGGAACAGGCACAGCAGAAGACCTGGCAGAGCTCTTAGGGAGTTTTTCATGCTAAACTCTCAGCCAAGGCAAAAATATAAAATAGCTGAAATCAAAGAAGCCTTGCCCTACTTTCCAAATCTTTGATTTTCCCAGAATCTTTTAGAAGAGAATGATCAAGCAATGATGGCTATCTCCACTTCTAAGTTTTTAAAAATAGCTTTCTCAGAGCATTGTGGAAGTAAAACATAGGAAATGGTAAAGGCCGGACTTGAACCCAGGGCCTCTTCCTACACAGCCTTCCTGGTCTTTAGTCCACCTCACAGAGAGCATCTCACTCAACTCCCTTCTGGGAGGTCTGCCTTGTTATTCTATCAGTTAATGTAGTACTATATGCTACACAGATGGCCAGGTCTCTTCTTCCCAAACTCAGTGGCTTAACAGAAGAAAAGTTTCTCTCCCATACCAAGAGAGGCCCAAGTCAGTACGCCTGGTCTAAAGGCAGGGGCAGGACTTGGAGGCCCAGCCTTCCTCATCTCATGCTCCCCCATCTTCAGCAAGTGGTGGCTGGAGAAAGGGAAGAAGGAACATGGGAGTTTTGTTGGGCCAGGCCTGGAAGCAGAGTACATTCCTCCTACACACAAGCGCCGGCCAGAGCTCAGTGACAGGGCTGTCCTCAGCTGCAAGGGAAGAGAGAAATTTAGTCTAGGCTCAAGGCTATGCAACAGCCGGCCAGTCTCCTGCTGGTCTCCTGAGTCTGTGATGAATTGCCCTTCCTGGCACATCTCCTCTCAGGGATGACAGGATGCTCATAATTACAGAGATGACTTCAAATGCAACCAGGAGAGGGGCCACCTTGACCTTACATTCATATTAGAGAAGAAATGACAGATCTCCAATGGGGACTGTAGTGGGGACTGGAGGTTTGGGGAACGGCAGAAGGAAGAGGAGGAGGTTAAAGGCACAATTTGCACAAGTTCAGTCCTGGCTAAGAGAAGATCACTTTGTCTAACATTTTTGTGTCATTTACAAAATCTACCTTGACTTTAACTCTGAATATTTCAGAATTTCACTAATGAAGCAAGCATTCATCAAGCAGCTGTTGTTTTGCAGACATAGTTCTAAGACTTTGGTCCTAGAATGAATGAATGGATGGATGGATAAACAAATATGAGATTAGCCCTACTTTTATCTGGTTAAGATATTGAAAATACTTGTGATAAAAAAATTTGACAATTACACGTATAATAATATCCAGGAGAGGGTGGTGCCTGTGGCTCAAAGGAGTAGGGCGTCGGCCCCATATACTGGAGGTGGCAGGTTCAAATCCAGCCCTGGCCAAAAACTGCAAAAAAAAAAAAAAAAAGAAATATATATATATATATATATATATATATATATATATATATATATATCCAGGAGAATATTCAGCACTTGAGATAAACGATCTCATTTAATCTTTACAGTAATCCTATGAAGTAAGTCCTAGTATATCCCCATTTTACAGAGGATAAAACTGAGACCCAAAGAGAGGAAATAATTGTCTCCAAATTTTCACTGCTCTCAAGAGTCAAGAATGAGCCTTAACTACATCATACTGTCCCTTTGGTTACAGTACTGGGTCATTACAAAAGTTTTAACATACACAAAAATCAAGAAATGTAAAATCCACATACAAGAAAATAAATGAAGCTGTCCCCATAACACTGATGAGCTGAGCAAGCTGAACCGTGCACAGGTGAATCGGAAAGGGAGCTGCCAACTGTTGCTTGGAAGTGAAATGATGGACCATATTCAGTCTATCTCAAAACTTTTATAGTGACCCACTTATGTGCACATTGACACACACGTAGGCATAAGTCAGTAGGCTTTAGAAACAGGAGATTTGGAGTTCCAAACAGTTACTGAATCCCAGGACAAGTTGAAACTGAAAGCATGATTCCTCCAAATAATTCAAAGATGACCATGGATCCCAGCAAGTGGGGTGACCCTGGAGGACACACTTTGTCCCCCTGTTCTTTAGTGTCTCCTGCTATAAAATAAGGAAGCTGGCCTAGAAGAACCTCAAGTTCCCTTCTTCCTCTGTAAAAGCAGCAAGGCTAATGGAAGGCAGGTGTTTTCATCAGCCAGACTCAGGGGAATTCTTTCTACCTATCTGAGCCTTTGTTTTCTCCTCGAAGTTGGAATTAGCTCTGATTTGCTACTTTTTCTCTCCCTAGTGTCTGGCATGGGGAAGATAATGGGGGCTCGATAAATCTTGGTCATTCCTTAGTCTCCCACCTGACCAGGGATGGCAGCAAGCCATTGCAGGAACAGAAGGCAGAGCTCCAAACTGCAGGCTGCTTTGGAGAGTGCAGGGGATCTGCAGCTCCCTCCTGGGGGAATCATGGCCATTTGGGGACCAGCTGGCTCCTGGCCCCAGGAAATGGTCTGCAGCTGAGGACCCCAAGTGCACTGCACAAAGCCTCCCTTGCCTCCTCTGCTCATACCTCACCATCATGCACAGGGCAGACTCTGACCCCAGCGAATCTGGATTCTTACCATTCACTCAGAATCCCCAACAGGCATGTTCAGGACTTTGGAGCACAGAGTTCAGAGAGATGGAATATTAGATGTCCCTGCAGGCCTCCCCATCAAGCCTTATTTCTTACAGTGACTTCTGGGATGCTCCCAGGAGCTCCCACTATGCTGCCTGGCAGATAGTGAATAAGGCAGACACCAGCGTGGATGGAAAGCAGCATCTTGGAATGGTTGCCTGGTTACAGGTGGCCTGTGTCACATGGTCTCATCCCTCCAGGGCGGTGAGCCAGCTCCTAGACACTGCCCTTCCTTCTCCCACCCCTACACCCACTGTCTCAAGCCAGGTTGAGAAAAGAGGACAGGCTAGCTGGTTGGGAGCCTGGCTTGCCCACCTACCAGTGCAGGATTTGAGCAAGTGAACTTGGCCTATGGGCCTCTCTCCTTCCTCAGCTGTAAAATGAGTTGAATAATAGTACACACCTCACTGGGTTGAGGGGAGACTTCAAACAAGAACATACAGGAAAAGGACCTGGTGCAGGGCCCAGAAAATAGCAGACTGACTGTTGTGCTGCCTGGTGGAACTGGGGGTCCCACAGGACCAGCCCAAGTCCCGAGGGTGACCTAATATGAGTGCATGATACAAAGGCACACTCCCTGCACCTTGGGCAGGACAAAGGTGCACTGGGCCCTCAAATTGGTAGCCAGTTAAAATTGTGTGCCATCCCCCACCCTGTGGCTTATTTTTTATTTGCTATTGATGCCACTCTCTGTTGGGTGTGGAACCAGCTCCTGAGAGGAGTGCAAGCCTTCACAGCACCCAGGGGCCCTCCCCTACAGGGCTCACCAGCTGCCAGGTCCCATACCCCGAGGTGGGGGAGGGAGGAAAGGGAGCTGGACATTGTCCTTTCTCGCAGGCCCTTCACCCAGCTGCATGGTGGACAGACGCCCCCACATCTTGCAACCTCCATACCAGGATGCACTAGGGTGGGGGAAAGGCTCACCCTGCCCCTGTGCAATGAAGGCACTGTGACTGTCAACCTAGGGCAGGCCCAGCTGCAATCAGGCCCTACCTGCGGTGCCCTGGGCTGTGCACTCAGCTCTCCCATCCCAGGTCCCCTGCAGGCAGCAGACAGCACAGCCACAGCACCAGCCTTGGGAGAAGAGGGAGGGGCAGACAGGGGCGAGGCCTGGGACAACAGGGGGTCAGGAAGGTATTGGCAGAGACCACACCGAGATGGAGGGACCCTACACTCCTAGCCTGAATGCCTGTTCCTTTGTCCCACCAGACATCACTTACAAAGCACACATTTAAAGCCAAAATGCAACATGAGTTCTGACAGCAGAACATTCAATCCCAAGTTAGGCTCTATAGACTGCAGGTTCTTGCCTGGATCTGCCACCAACTCACCTCTCCTCTTTGGGCCTCTTCTCTAAATGAGGGGGTAGGGTTAGGTGGTTTTTAAACATTCTTTAAGCTTTTATATTTTATGATCCATCCCTATCCCATCAACATGCTACGTGGCCATGGCCAGTCCCTTCCCTTCTTTGGGGATCAAATGATCCTGAAGGCTCCTTCTGGGGTTATCACTTAGAGAGGTGACTTTTCCCATGCCCTGGTTTGAGGGGACTTTTTTCTTTTGTGAAAGGGGAGGCAAATCCACCCGGCAGGGTTGGAGTATGGGATTGGAGGGAACATTCCTGCCCTCCTGCCCACACTGGTGAACTTAGGAGCCATGGGGGGGAAAGAAGGGAAGAGCAATTAACCTATAAGGCAGGCAGAGGATGCCAGAGCTTCGGAGGTGAGAAAGTAGGCAGCCCTGGGAGCCACGTTCACTGGTTCATTCATTCATTTGCCTGAGTGGCGCTGCAGCCTCTACCTCCCTGCTCCTTACTCCCTTTCCATCCTTGCTCTTCACAACAGCCCAAGGGAGCTTTCTGTGTGATAAATGGAACCATGTGCTTCCCCCTAAACCTCTACCAGTTAGGACGCTCAAAGTGGCTTCAGCAAGACGCAGGTTTTTCTCTGTCCCAGAAGCACCTGACAGTTTGCGCCATCTGAGACAATGGTGATGCAGGGATTTTCATGCCAGGTCCTTGATCTCGGGAATCAAAGATTGAATTCAGGGACCACAGTAAGTGAAAGCAAGAGAATTTATTGAGAAGGAGAAAGGAAAGCCTCCCGCGCAGCCGACGGCTTCCCAAGGGGGTTGTCGCGTTGGCTGTCTGTCTAGGCCAGGGGTTTCAGGCATTGCGGGTTCTCCTGGTTATTAGCAGTGCTCTCTGGTTGGCTCATTCATGGTTCCTGACTCTGGTCAGGCACCAGGCTTCCTCTGCCCAGTCCCCTTAGGGGTCTTTCTTCCTGGCATGTCCCACCCCGTGACAGCCATGACTAATGGCTACGTGGGTCACACAGGTGCTCTGTGGCAGTTACGAAATGTCCTGCTGGGGATTTTCCAGGCCTATTGGCTGCTCCCAACCCCCTCTCCTTCCCTCCTTCTCTGGAACCAATTTCCCTGTCTGTCTAAAAGCCTCCTGATTCCCATCAATGGCAGCTCAACAGTGTCCAGAATCCAGGCTCTGTCCAGCTTGTGGAACCTTCCTCCCTGACTTCCATTTCTATGGTCACTTCAAAGTCCACAGTGGTGCTGGACTTCGGCCTTTTAATCTACACCTCCCCCTTCAAAGTTACTGCTCAGAAGTTGCATACACCACCTCCACTTGCATTCTGCTGGTCGGGGTGTTGAGTCCCATGAACACTGTGCAAGGGAGGC
The DNA here is from genome assembly GCA_963574355.1 of Loris lydekkerianus. NCBI lineage: Eukaryota > Metazoa > Chordata > Mammalia > Primates > Lorisidae > Loris > Loris lydekkerianus. Next base: position 9,557 of record CAUYPK010122149.1, read on the forward strand.
TGGAAAAAGTAGCCTGTATTCCCAGCAGCCACATGCTTGTTGTTTTTATTACTGAGGACAAAGGGGAGGATGGATTCTTCAGGACAACTGTTGGTCTTTACCACGCAATCCTTCCATAGCTCCTTATTACACTCAAGACCCAAACTCTTTCTTACATCCCACAAGACCTGGCCAGTTTTCCCACATGCCTGCCTTCCTCCACATGCTCTAGGCCAGGGGTCCTCAAACTGCAGCCCATGGGCCACATGAGGCGGTGTGATTGTATTTGTTCCCATTTTGTTTTTTTTACTTGAAAATAAGATATGTGCAGTGTGCATAGGAATTTGTTCATAGTTGTTTTTTTTTGTTTTGTTTTGTTTTTAACTATAGTCCGGCCCTCCAATGGTCTGAGGGACAGTGAACTGGCCCCCTGTTTAAAACGTTTGAGGACGCCTGCTTTAGGCCCACTGGCCTTCTGGCTTCTCAGAGGTTAAAGCCTTCCATCTCCCCTGGGCTGTTTGCCCCGTGTGGATCCCGGCTGGGGCCCCCTCTCTCCACCCCACACCACTCGGCTTCTCCTTGACCTTTAGGTCTCTGCTTACAAAGCACCACTGCCCCCGACCCTGCCACACACTTCTCCCCATTTCTTCTTGACTCCTTTTTTTGTTTGTTTCTTCACAGCATGAACATCACCTTGAAACTATTAAATTATCTGATAACCAGAAGAAAACATGGATGCCTGTTCTGGTGCCTGCTTACCTTTCTCATCTGTCCCCCATTGGAAGGTGAGCTCCGTGGGCGGAGGGTTGTGACTTGTTCACAACCACATGTCCAGAGAATCTCTGTGTTTATTATTCCCCCACTATATGCCACATTTTGGTTTTTCTTCTTAGCTGCAGAGAGAATTGGGGTTTGTCTGCTGGGGAGGAGGCAGAGACTAGAGCTGGGAGCTCAGTGAAGATGGGGATGAAGGAAATTAGAAAAAATTACTTAGAAGGAAATTAGAAGGAATTACTTATAAGTAAATCCTAAGAACAAACTTGTGGCTCTCAGAAAAGGGATTAGGATCCCTGTTAGCCTCAGTTCCAGCTCCACTCCTATTTTAAGATATTCTTTTGTCCCACCTTTATTAATATCTTACATCAGCCTGTTGTTTGTTCCTCATCTTTGTAAGGTGCTTTACATCCGTTCTGGAAGAAGGTGGGGTATAAACAAACAAATACTAGATAAAATATATAGCTATTTGGGTGTATCCAGTTTCCAGGAATAGCAGCCTGCTCCAAGCCATGCCAGCCCTCTCTGAGCTGCCAAGCTGACATACGACAGTCAGTCTGCCCTCTCCTCTGGGTGTGTAAGAAGACCCCAACTGAATGTGTCCAGAAAGCAACCCAGTCACCCTCCAGCTGCTTTCCCTAGTCTGGGTAAACTGGTGGTTGTCTAAGACAGAAGCCCAGCTGTGCCCTCCACAGGCAGTATAGAAGAGACGTGGCTGGGTTTCCCAAACTTTGTGCTACTGAAGCCAGAAAAGCAGCCTGCAAGATGGAGTGTGAGAAGCTGAGCTGAAGCAGGACAGCTGACCTCGTCTGCTCAGCCTTCCCCACATGCCTTCCATGATTCTCTCGTTAAGGTTTCACTATGTTTAAAAGGTTTTTGTCTAAGGAGACTCTGAGGAGGTAGTCACACATAAATAATAGCTATTGTGATAGTGGTAAAGGTTACTTTGATAGGGGGGTGCCCGTAGCTTGGTGGCTAGGGCGCCAGCCACATGTTCCAGGGCTGGTAGGTTCAAACCTGGCCCGGGCCTGCTAAACAAACAAACAAACAAAAAATAGCCGAGTATCCTGGCAGGCAACTGTACTCGTAGCTACTAGGGAGGCTGAGGCAAGAGAATAGCTTGAGCCCAAGAGTTGGAGGTTGCTGTGAGCTAAGATACTACAGCACTCTACTGGGTGTGACAAAGTGAGACTCTGTCTCAATAAAAAACAAGGTTACTTTGATAATGTGCTATTTTCTCTGATGATTCTTTTAGATATTTTGTAAGTGAAAATCACCTTTCTATTGTTTAAACATTTTGCATTGTTAGAATGAAGAATACTTCAATGTTATTCCCTATCAGATAAAGTTAAAATTTTCTAGATCTGTTTCTTTCTATTTCACTGTAAAAGTTATTAGAACTGTAACTGAGGCAGAATAGAATTGAAAGGCTACTCTTGCTAGTCTCCAGAATTGCTGGCCTTCTGACAAATAAAGCTTATTTAGACCTAAATCCCCATCTCTGCCTATTGGCTGAAAAACGACAGGTAGAGGGACCCTCTTTATCTGGTAACACTACTGACATTATGAGCTGGGTCATTCCCTGCCGTTGGGGCTGTCCTGCACTGTGTCCACTGGACTCTAAATATCAGTAGAACTCCAACCCCAGCAGTGACAACTAAAAGTTTCTCCAGACCTTGCCAAATATCCCCATGGGGCAAAAACATCCCCAGTTGAAAGCCATTGGTTTAGTGCAAGACTTAAACTTTAGATTCTGAGTATCACCTCTCAACTCTGCTATGGAATCTTGAGCAAATTAGGTAACTTTTCTGTGCCTCAAGTTCCTCCTCTATAAAGTGAGGAAAATTATAGTCCCTTCTGTGTCCCAAACTGTAAAGTACTTACAATGGTGCCTGGCACCATGTTAATTATTTTTACTTTGGAATTACTCCTTACCTTCCCCTCATTCCTCAATCAAATCCATCCTCATTTCTGAATACTTGTACTTCATAAAATAATTTTACCCTAAAATCCATCCACCTTTCTCCACCTTCACCCTTGCCTAAGCCACCAGCATCTCTTCTGAGTAAGGCTTTTTATAAGTCCCACTCTAAAGAGAAACCAATTTGATGTGTTAAAACCTTAAGTGCTTAAAACCAATCTAAACTCCCATTGGTCATGTGCAGAAAGTCTTTCACCAATGGCCTGGAGATTATAGAATAACCCAGGTCCATCTCTAAAGCCTTAGCTCCTAACTTCATTTTACTTATTTGCTAACTTCAGCCACAAGGATTTTTCTCTCTACTGCTCCAAATTGTCATTCCCTTTTCTCCTTAGGCCTTCAAGTGTTCCAGACTCTCTGCTTTGACCTCAAAAAAGCTATTTCAAAACAGAGATTAAGAGCTTTTCCATGAGGCCAGGCACGGTGTGGCTCATGCCTATAATTCTAGCATTCTGAGAGGCCAAGGTGGGTAGATTGCTTGAGCTCAGGAGTTTGAGACCAGCCTGAGCCAGAGTGAGACCCCATCTCTAAAAAATTGCCGGGAGTTGTGGCAGGTGCCTGTAGCCCCAGCTACTTGGGAAGCTGAAGCAAAAGGATCACTTGAGCCCAAGAGTTTGAGGTTGCTGTGAGCTATGACGCCACGGCACTCAACCTCAGGGCAACTGAATGAGACTCTGTCTCACAGAAAAGAAAAAAAAAGAGCTTTTTCAAAATAAAGATAGATGTCTTCTTAGAGAAGAAGAAAAAATTTAAGTGACTGAGCCAGGTAATTGCTGCCTTGTCCAGAGTAGCAGTGTGTGCACTGCACAGAGACACTCAGCCAAGGAAAGAAGTAGGGAACACAGTGCATCCCAAGCTCCACTTGTCAAACCATACTCTGGTGCACAGCCGTCTGCTCCCCAGACTGTTTGCAGCGCTGTGTTCCCTGGAAGAGGGAACCCTTTGCCAATTTGCAATGAAGATGCCACATGGGCTAATGGCAGCCTTACAGTAAGAGCGCACAGTAGGCTGCTGGGAGTGCAGCTGCGTTTTAAAATGGACATTTCTTTTTCTTTTTATCTATAGTAGCAACATTAAGTTGCCAAAAGCAGGAGAAAAGACCTGTTTTGCAAACCTCTCCTGCACTCTTTCTTTTCTATAGCTGGTTTGATGTAGCCTATAATCCCAGCTAATTGGGAGGCCGGCTTAAGCACAGTTTTAATTCAGCCTGAGCAACATAGCAAGAACTCATCTCTATACAAATTAATAAATAGTAAAAAAAAAAAAAAAAATTGGGGGGGGGGGTTGAGGGGCACCAGGCTCAGTGGATCACACCTGTAATCCCAGCACTTGGGAGGCCAAGGCGGGTGGATTACCTGACCTCATGAGTTCAAGACCAGCCTGAGCCAGAGAGAGACATCTCTAAAAAATAGCTGGGCATTTTGGTGAGTGCCTATAGTCCCAGCTACTTACTTGGGAGGCTAAGGCAAGAGAATCACTTAAGCCCAAGACCTTGAGGTTGCTGTGAGCTATGACACTAGAGTACTCTACCAAGGGTGACAAAGTGAGTCTCCAAAAAAAAAATAAAAATAAAAAATAAATAAATTAATTAAATTAAAAAAGAAAGTGAGCTGTTCTTGCATCACTGGTATTAGTACAGAGCTGAGGCAGACTTGAGAAAAATTTCCCTAACTTTGTGCATCAAATAATTGGACAAATTTCAAGTCTTGGAGTGAAGCAATTAGCACTTTCCATAATTAAATTTATAATAAAACGCCTTCTGGGAATTCAATATCTTTTTAAATTAACTGTTCTTATTAACCTCATTCATCTGTCTCATAAAAAAATGTAAACTAAGCCTAGCCATCAAGAATACACATCCCAGCAAATATAATTAGTGCTAAATATTTAGCTTTACAGTTAAAACATTTCTGAGCCAGAAGGGACATCAAAGATCACCTACTACAAACATTCACCTTAGTAATGAGGAACCTGAGGCTCAGAGATTGGGAGAAAGATGCCTGAGGATCAGAAATGGTATTAGTAAGAGAGGACTCAGGTCTCCTGCTTGCTGAGTGAGTGCATTCATAGGCCACGCTAGAAAAAAAAATTCATTCCCAGTATCTTACTAGGTAAGAGATGTAAATGAAAATCATGTTTCTGACTACTTGGTCTGCGTACAAGGGGTACTTTTCCAGAGTATGGTTGGTGACTCTGTGTTGAATCTAATTATAATCAATTACAGGGATTGTTTTCTGGATACAAAACATTTTGAGGGTGTCACTCTCATGAAATACCAGGCCTGGGTTGCCAAGGCCCAGGCAAAGATAAATTTATCACTGTCAACTACATTAACAGAGGATTAAGACCTCTGAGACATTTTAAGCAAACCCAGGAGGTATACACGCAGATTTGCAGAATATATAAAAGTGCTTCCCAAAAAGGGCTGACCAGAAGATTCCAAGACTCTTTCCCCCCTTGTATATTTAAATTGGAATCTATTTAAAAAACCTGTTTATACCCATTTTATACTCTGTGCCACAGAGGCCAGTACTTAATTGTATGCACATGTGGTGTCTGCGTGGGTGTTATTGTGGGGTTGACGCTGCTGTGCACGGCATAGGGCCTGCTGCAGGTGGATAGTCCCAGGTTTAAATCCTGACTGTACTACCTACTAATTGTCACACTGTGTGAGTCACTTCACTTCTCTGAGCCTCAGAGTACACATCCATAAATGAGATTATAGCACCTCCCAGAGTTGGGAGGGTTCAAAAAAATGAGAAGCGCATGAGTGCACCTGGAAGAGCTGAGCCCTTTTCATCCCAGTTCCCTAACAAAGCTGTGAGATCTGTGCAAGGCCTCTGACTGTAATCTTCATCTTGGGTCTGCAAGGCCAAATAGGGGCTATTTTATAAATTGCATGCTCAGCTGTTTACTGAATTGATAGATGACTGAGCATGGGAATGGGCTATATCTGTCCTACATGTGTAGCACCAGCCAGCAGTGGTGTGGTGTGTGGTGAATGGTGGCCCCCTACTCCTAAAATACATCCAGACCCTAATCCCCAGAAACTGTGTTTGTGACCTTATTTGAAAAAAGGGTCTTTGGAGATATAATCCATACAAGGATCCTGAGATCATCCTGGATTTGTCTATGTGGGATCTAAATCCAGTAACGAGTGTCCTTATGAGAGACGCAAGACACAGCAGAGGCTGAGTGATGCAGCCATGAGGAATGCCTAAAACCAACAGAAGCTGAAGAGAACAGGGAGGGAGGCTCCGAGGAAGCACGGCCCCGCCCACTCCTTCATGTCTGACTTCTGTTCTGACTTTTGCCCTATAGAACTGAGAGAGAATAAAGTTCTGTTGTTTGAGTCACTGATTTGTGGTCATTTATTGCAGCAGCCCTGGTGAATGACTATACCAGCACATAGGAGGCATTCAAGCTCAACAATGGAACTTAATAAACATCGGAAGTAGTTACATGAATGGCGATCAAATCCTTACCCTCTCCTATACACCCAAAGCATTTTACCCAAGTTGACTCAGCTATCAACTGGAAATTTGGGGTATCATACACTAGGTAGGCTCCTCCCTCATCTGCTACTCTTCTCCATTTCAGAAATAAGTCACTTCATTCTTCCAATCATACCATCCTTCTCGAAGAATCCTCACCTGGCCTCACATTTCTCAGCTTATTGTGTTGGTGCTGCCTTGAAAACGTGCGTAGGATCCAGTCACTTGGCACAATGTCCTTTGCTGCCACAGACCACAGTACCTTTTACACTGGTTCATTTTAAGAGATTTTTTTCTTTTTTTGAGATGGGGGCCTCACTCTGTTGCCCAGGTAGAGTGCATTGGTGTCATTAGAGCTCACTACAACTTCAAACTCCTAAGCTCAAGTGATCCTCCTGCCTCAGCCTCCAAGTAGCTGGGACTAGAAGGGTACTCCACCATGTCCAGCTAATTTTGCTGTTTGTTTTTTTTTAGAGATGGTGTCTTGCTATGTTGCCCAGGCTGATGTCAAACTCCTGATCTCAAGCAATCCTTTTGCTTTGGCCACCCAAAATGCTGGGATTACAGGCACAAGGCCCTGTTCCCAGCCTAAGAGCTTTTACCTAACTAACCTTTCTATTCCTAACCAAGCCCTATGACATTTGATTCTCCAACAGGCAGCCAGAGGAAGCTTTCTAAAACCTAAGTCAAGTCAAATGGCTTCCTAGTACATTCAGAATAAAATTCAAAATCCCAACCTTAGTTCATAAGGCAACATGTATGCTGCCCCATCCCAAGAACCCACCCCTTTCTCCTCTAGTTTCATCTCTTATCATTACCCTTTCACTCACAAGTCGAGGCCTCCTGGCCTCCTTGACATTTGTTCAAAATGCCTTTGATCTGGAACACTGTTGTCCCAGATATCTGCACGGTCTTATCTCTTCCGTCATCCCCAATGGCCAGTCTTGATCACGCCCTAGAACATCAGCATTGCCATCACTCTCTGCCCGGCTTTTTCTTCTTTTCATACTGCACATCACATCAGTAGAATGGCAGGGCATTACCCTTAAAAATCCTCACTCTGAGAGATACCTACAATGTAATCAGAAATTTGTAAGAGTTATGTGGCCCTGACATTATGAAAGAAGAAATTAAAAGCCAAATTCTGGTAAAGTTCATGAGTCTTTTAGATCAGGTAGGAATAGATAAACTTATCTATAGAGTGAAAGAAATAAAAACCCCCAAACCCCAAAGTGTGGCCATCTGAGTGAGAAGTCATGAATTACAGAAGTATAAGGAGTGAATGAAACCATCACCTCCTTTTTAAGGCATCTCTTAAACCTTAAGGGCCTGGGATTCGGTTGCCAGTTAAAGCCTCAAAGACCTAACAATCTCCTGGTCATTAAATTCATCAAACTCCAAACCTGAAGAGGTGGATATTATTGCTTATTTATTTATTTATTGTATCATTATTATTATTATTTTTTGAGACAAAGTCTCAAGCTTCATCCTGCGTAGAGTGCCATGGCGTCATAGCTCACAGCAACCTCCAACTCTTGGGCTCAAGCTATCCTTTTGCCTCAGTTTTTCTATTTTTAGTAGAGATGGGGTTTTGCTTTTGCTCAGGCTGGTCTTGAACTCATGAGCTCAAGCAATCAACCTGCCTCAGCCTCCCAAAGTGCTAGGATTACAGGTGTGAGCCACCACGCCAGGCCTATTATTGCTTCCTTAAAGGGTAAGCTTATTTCAACCCTGAGGAAATTTATGATTAATTATAAAAATGTTTAAGATATCCAGATAATACTAAGTATGTATATATGTATTTGTATATAAGTATAAAATTTGTATATAAGTATATTTTATATGGTTTTTTTATTTATAAGAATTTAGTCTATTGATATGAACAGTTCAGCCTAGTAATACCCATTTAAAAATATGTAATGGCTGGATGTGGTGACGTGTGCCTGTAGTCCTAACTACTTGGGAGGTTGTGGCAGGAGGACCCCTTGAGTCCAGGAGTTCAAGTCTAGACTGGGCAAAATAATGAGAATTGCCTCTTAAGAAAAAAACATAAATGAAACATGTAATTGAGTAATAATTGATCTTGACTTAGGATTTTAATTTGAAATCTTATTAAGTTTATACATATTGTTTGAACATTTAAGACGCTTTAAGAATCACCATATTTATTCATTTAATAGATTTATAAAAATTACTTAGGCACCTAGGAAGATTTGTCAATACCACAAATGAGCTATTAAAAAATGAAACTGAATATACAGGGCTTATAAATGTAGCTTAAAATGTTTGATAGTATTAGAATTAATTAAGTTTGCAAAGGGAATTAAACATTATTCAAGTGACCTTTAAAAACGATAGCTTGCATTTTTAAGACTTGGTAGTAGATGTGCAAGCTGAGCTTACATCCTTGCTTTTTATTTTAACATGCAACTTTAACAAATTAATCATTAATTTATAAAACCAAGAAACACCTGTGAATTATCTTTTCTATACACCAAACACACCTAGGACTTCAAACATTATTTATTTATCTCATGTATCTCTCATTAGAAAATAAGCCCTATACAAAGAACTTTTGCCTGTTAATTTACTGCTGTCCTTAGGGCTGTGCCTGGTATGTAGTAAGTGCCCAGAAAAACTGTCTTATGAAGGTGAAGACTCTTTGTCCCTACGTGTTGCATGTTTCCTGGGCACTGAGTACCTTCTACAGTTTCCATAGCCCAGTGACAGTATGGAAGATACCCAAGGTCCTACATCAAGTCAGATCTAAGGGTCTGCAGACCCTAGGACCTTGACTTCCCAAGCCCTCTACTCATCAAAGGCATCTATGTTTGTAGCCTCCTCCAGGGAGTCTTCCACTGAACTCGAGAGTATGTTGCATTGTTCATGTGGCTCAACCTTGTAAGGAAGGTTACTTTTGTACTTTTGATCTGCATTTCTCTTTCACCCCAACACTGTCACCTGTCTGAATGAGTGAACAAATGAATGAACAAGTAAATGATGCTTCTGGACAGCACACTTCTGTGCCCATTGCACCATAGACCTTAACAGCCCAGGTGTTTGGTATCAGACAACAGGAGATCAAACCCCACTTCCATGGGGTGATGGTATGTAACTTCAACCCATGTTCAAGAAATATTGAGAATACTGCACACTTTAAAAATAAACACCAGCCTCAATCTGCTTACCAGGCAAGATGAAAGGAAAAGCTAAACTCAGGACACCACCAGTGGAATCATTTTAAATTGTTTGCTTAAGATATGTCAATAGATACCTGCAGATGGAAAGGCTTCCCAGGACACGAGGGCCCTATGGAGAAGAGTTTCAACATGGTTTACATTTCATCTTCAATATTTATAAATAGAACAAGATCCGGAGGGAAGGAGCCTGAGAAGATAAGCCTTTAGGTAAATAGTTCAGGAGGCACCAGAAGCTGCTTCCTGGGATAGGCCAGTTTGGCTTCACAATGGGGCTGATTAGGTACAGCTGGAGAGGCAGGCGGGGCGGAGAAGGGGAATAGACTGGGATTTTAGACTATTTAAACTCTCATGTTTTAAAATGCATATGACTCACCTGGCCTTCTTGTTTAATGCAGTTTCTGATTCCTAAGTCTGGACATGGCCTGAGATTTTGTATTTCTATCAAGCTGCCAGGGGGGTGCTGCTGGTGTGGAGATCACACTGTGAACAGCAACATTCTCTGATGTGAAAGCCTCAGACACCCTCCGAAAACAGAAGTAAAAGCAGAAGGACAAATAACCCCCCCCCCCCCCCGCAAATACAAATAAGGCCAGTGCTTTGTTTTTATTCTTATCAGGTAGGTATCTGAGAAACTGTATCTTAACATAAACCACCTCGAAAAAAATGCTGGTATGATTTATTTATTTGCTCAAGAATTACGTTCTGAGAATCTACTAAGCATCTGGCCTTGTTCTAAATTTTGCAGGGGACAGGGTATAGTGATGAGTCACTATGCCACGTTCCCTGCCCTTGAGGACTTTACAAAACTCATAAACACACACAGAAATATGTAAGCAGAAAAAAGATGAAATAGTTTCAGGTTGTGACAAATGCCAAAAGAAAACAGAACAGCTCTGGGTCAGACAGTGGCTTAGGAAGAAGAGCTGTTAGGAAAGGGTGGTCTAGGGGGAGAGGGTCCCCAGCCATAAGTGCAAAGGTTTTAAGTTGAGAAAGAGGTTGGCAAGCTTGAGGGGCAGTAACTCAGTATAGTTGAGGTATAGTGACCAATGAGAGAAGATATAGCCAAGGGCCACATTAAGGTAAGGACCTGGGTTTTTACTCCATTTGTGACGTGGAGCCTTTACAGGATTTTAAGCAAGGAAGTGACATAGCATTTTTAAAAAAACCCACTCTGATCAATTTAAAAATCACTACTAGTGGGACAGCCAGCCGTTGAAATAGTCTTTGTTGAGGATAATTAAGTCTAGTTTATAGGAAATATAGAATTTAACAGAACAAGTTAAAGCATATCAAGAGGAAGTCCTCACACAGATCCAGAAGATGGAATCACAGGCTTCCTTTCTTTTCAACAAATCCAGAGCAGGGTGAAAGAAGGCACAGAGGGACCTGAAGAGTAGAGAGAGCTAAGGGATATACTAGTAACATTTATGCAACATGTGCACTTTAATTAGATCACGGTTCCAATGAACCATCTGTTAAAGGCATTTTGGGGACAACTGGAAACATTTTAGAATGGAAACAGGGCCTTAGGAATTATTTTAATTGTGTTAGATGTCACAATGGCATTGTGGTTAAAGAGAAGAATGTCCTCATTCTTTAAAGAGAACATAGCAAAAGGGAGGGGATGTCACCCACAAGGGTAGGTTAGAAAAGGCTGTGACTTCATCTTGCTGTCATTTTCTTTCTTGCTCTTTCGACTTGCTCACTCTGATAGAGCAAGTTGCCACGTGATAAGCTGTGCTATGAAGAGATTTGAGAGGCAAAGAACTGAAGGTGGCCTACTGGTCACCAGCCTGCAAGGAATTGCATCCTGCCAACAGCCACGGGGTGAGCTTCAAAGCAGATCCCTCCTCAGTCGGCCTAGAAATTACTACAACACTGGCCACCATCTGACTGTAGCCTGTAAGAGATCTTGAAAGCCTCTTAAACCCCTACCCTGATCCACAGATACTATGAGATAATAAATGTGTATTGTTTTAAAGCTGCTAAGTTTGGGGTGATTTGGTGTGTAACAATAGATAACTAGCACACCATTATATAAATTTCCATAATTCATTGAACTGATCTACTGTTAAGAGACATTTATTTTATTTTCAAGACTTTGCTGTTACAAATAACACAACGTATGTAACTACTAGGCATGTCATATTTTTAGAAAAGTATTCTTAAGGTGCACATAAGTATTCTTGATTTTGAGAATTACCAAATTGTTCATTGTAGAGGTGGAGAACACTTCTTCAAATATTGAGGACTATCAATTTTCCCCCGTTTGATTTTTTTAAAAATTTCATTGATGTTTTAATTTACATTTCAATGATTATGAAATAAATTGGGCATTTCTATTTGCTTGTCATATTTTAAAGATTTTTTTTTTAAAATACTGCCTGTTTGTGTCTTTTTACCATTTTCCTTTCATTCTCACGTTTCCCCCCTCCCAGTTATTTAAAAATAGTTCTTTCTTTTGATGTGTTTTTATTTTCCTTCAGCAAACACATTTTTTTTTTTTTAAACAGGTTGCTTTTATTTGTGAAGGGGTGTGTGGAATTTTTCTCCCAGTTTATTATTTCTTTTTGGACTTTGTTTATGAGTTTATGTTTTCATATTTGTATCTTTTAATTTTTATGTGGATAAATGGGTAATTTTTCTTCTTTGCAACTTCTGGGTTTTGTGTGATTTCTAAAAAGATGTTCTTATTCAAAGGTGCCGATGATGAGAAAGATAATAATGATGATAAGAGGAGGAAGAAGGGGTAGGATTGTAAAAACTGACTTCACATATATGCCAGTCACAGTTCTAGGAGCCTTCTGCGTACTATTTCATTTAATGATTGAATTATGTGATTTTGTCAATGCCATCATTACCCTGACTGACAAACAAGGAAACTAAGGCCTATGGAGAAGTCCATTTATCCAGATTTTAGAGGCTGCACTCCCAACCATCAGGCACTTGCAAAGGCTGCTTTTGAGGCTATTCCTCCGTGATTTTATGCCAAAGACTAAAGAGCACTTTAGTCTTTGCGACTGCAACGCCAACTTTATTTCTTGGGTGCCAGGCATATTTATGATGCTTTTTTATTACCAAAGAAGGCTTTTATTCCATAGAAAAATGGAGCCATAAATGATTTAGCACACACAAGGAGGCAGAAATGGAAATCGTTGCTGAAAACTAGCTCTTATCTGAGCGATGGATTGGGCTGGAACAGAAGCCAGGCCTTTCAGTATTGCTCACATCCTATACCAATTAAGTGTTTGGGGAAGCCGACAATGGCTTCCTGATGTGGAAATTACTTTGAAACTTGTAGGCTGGTAGTTAAAGCCATTAATCCCTCTTGGGCTTCAAGGACAACTACAAAGAAAATATTTTGTAAATTGCACAAAAAGCATGGATTTGCCAACCCTGGGGTTGGCCCAAGCTGGTCAAGCAATTGCTTTTAACACTTTACTCCCTAAGCAGACTAACACCTGGGGGAAGATAGAAAACAAACCACTTCAGAAAGACAACACAGGGCTTCTTAAAAGCTACAGGTCTCTCTGCAGCAGCCAGCCTTTGAGTGAAGAGCTTGGCTCTTTCCCTAGACAAAGAGGTTTTATTTCAGTCCAGAGACTGAGGGGATCGAAATGAGCCCAGTGCCTTGCTTGACCTTTCTTTGTTGGACAGCTCCAACAGAAAGCACAGGGTGCAAGGTGGCATTTCTAAGTGCTCCGAAGTCATATTGAGAGGTGAGCCTCAAAGAGCAATGCAATAGACAAATAGAACTTACTAACTGGAAAATCACTTTTTCCTGAGTTCTTAGGAACCCGGGGCTCTCAACCAGTGGTATCTAAGCAATCAGGAAATGTTTCGGTCAGAACTAATTATCTGTCTTCCTCTGCCTGCTCAAGGGAAACAAGGCTCTAAATTTCCTCTTCTATGAGGAAGCTTGCTGGCGTGGGTGGTAAGAGGTAGTAGATGTTAGCTCTAGTCTTGGCACTTCCCTTTAACTAATATAATGTCCTGGGCACAGATGCTTTCGGTCTTTCTTCCATGGAGTCTTTAAGACTCTGGACTCCCCTCAATTTCCTCTTGATGAGAATGAGAATAATGAGAATGAGAATGAGAATAAAAATAGCAGCTGCTTCAGAAAGCCCGAATGCAGGTTTCATGAGGACATGTGCAAAACATCTAGCACAGCTTGGCACGTTTGGGCTCAGGGTGAGTGGTGCCCTCTGGAGGTGTGCAAGGGGTCAGCTCTGGCTCATCACATAGTGCATCGGTGAGGCAGCATTCTTCAGAGAAATGGAACCATAGAAATGATAGAAATATAGATAGATACAGATCTATCTATTTATCTATCTATCTACTCATCTGTGCAGGGAATAAAAGAAAGATTTCAAGAAATTGGCTCACATGATCTTGAGGGCTGGCAAGTCTGAGGTCTGCATGGCAGGTGAGCAGGCAGGAGTACCAGGGAAAGGTGATGTTGAGTCTGAAGATATCTGGAGGTGGAATTTTTTTCTTCTTTGGAGGTCTTCAACTGATTAGATGAGGCCCACCCATGGATAATCCACTTTACTCAAGGAGTACTGATATAAATGTTAACCACTTCTAACATCTAAAAAAAATACCTTCACAGCAACATCTGGACAGGTGTTTGGCAAGAGCTGGATTGACAGCTCAGTCAAGTTGACATATAAAATTAACCATTACAGTAAATGGTCTGCTATGGTCTAAATGTTTAATGTCCCCCAACAATGTATATGTTGTAATCCTATCAAAGAGATATTAAAGAGATATTATTAGGAGATGGGACCTTTGGGGATTGATTAGGTCATGAAGGTAGAGCCCTCCTGAATGGGATTACTGCCCTTATGAAAGATGCTTCAAGTCTCTCGAGAATGGAAGAAAAAGTACCCAATGTACTCACCCCTACTATGAAACTAATTTAGGACCTTCACATGAAGGCTATTACCCAGTTACAATCTAAGAATAGGGG
>CAUYPK010122158.1:0-41650 GCA_963574355.1 Loris lydekkerianus
ATCTTTTTTAATAGCTGAATAGTATTCCATGGTATACATAATACCATTTGTATACCAAGAAATGTTTATTTTTTTATTTGATTGTCGTATTTGGCAACTTGTAGAACTTTCTTAGAACTAAATACAGTATTTGTAGATCATCCTGAGTTTTCTTGTTAGAAAACCATGCTGTTTAGCTCGTGACATTCTGTTTTCTTCTCTCTGTAATTCTTGGTTTTCCTTTCTTTCTACCTTCTGGTTTTCCTCCTCTTCTTGCTTATTATTCTCTTATGTTTATGTGTGGAATGCCTAACATAATTTTGAATAAAATCTGTGATAAAAGGGATCTTTAATGTGTTCCTGACAGAATGGAAATACTGTTAAAATTTCACTCTTCACAACCTGGCTTTCCAGAGGTTATTATATATCCCATGTCAGGTAAAACATGCTCATTTGTATTTTTAGCTTACATACTTTTTTATGAATAAAGGTAAAGTTTGATGCAATGTGTTTGTATAGATCTGAAATTGGTCCTAAACTTTTTATTTCTAAGTCTGTTCATGTGTGCTGTGTGGATAGCCTACTTTACTATCAAAAGGACATATAGGTAAATTTTATTTGTTTGTTAAAGTTTTCTGAAACAATAAGTATATAATAAAGATGAACTGATATCTAAAATTAGGTAAAACTTACCCAGAGAAAATATTTTCTACTCTTTGTTTTTGAGGGGAATATTTTTATTGCAATTTAAAATCCTTTCATGGAAATCAGTTTATTGAGTCTTTGTTTCTGGTCAAATTCAGTAATTATAATTCTCTAGAGAATAGTGGATTTCATCCAAGCTTTCAACATGAATTGATATTTAATTATTCATAGAATATGCTAACTAGTTTTAAATGTCAATGTAATTATATATTTTAAATTTCTGATTATATTAGTTTTTGATCAGTCTTTATATTTGTCTATCATATTAAATATAATTTTTTTATTTATTAAATCATAGCTGTGTAGATTAATGTGACCATGGGGCACCATACACTGGTTTTATAGACCGTTTGACACATTTTCATCCCACTGGTTAACAAAGCCTTCCTGGCATTTTCTTAGCATTAAATATAATTTTAACTGTTTTATTTTGGATGATTATTTGGTTGTATTTTTTATTTCACTAATTTCTGTTCTCAGTATTTCCTTCATTTTACTTTATTGAACAAGTACTTTTTTTTCATTTTTCATTTTAGTTTAAAGAACTAACTCCTTTATTTTTTGTGTATTTTTAAACTTTATAATAGTTATTTTGCTGCTAAAAATGTATTTAAGGGTGTTCAGCATGTCTCCTGGGTGAGGGCTCAACTACAACTTGAACTTTACCTTAGAAATGAAAACAATGTAGCCTAAAGGTTTGTACCCTCATATCAGTCCGAAATTTAAAAAAAAAAAAAAAAATACTCTTTTACCTATGGTTAACTGTGTTTCAAACATTTTGTTGTGTGTTATATATTGTGTATCTTGTTTTTAAATTTCAGATTATTTTCCAGTGTAATTTTTTTAACCAATGGATCATTTAAGAATTAATTTTTAAAGTTTCAAAATCAATGCTTGTGTGAATGCATTTGATATTCAATTATCTTTTTACACTAAATTTCAAATGTAATTTCAGCACAGTAAAATATGTGTTCTATGTTGTAATAGTTTTTCTTAATTTTCTGTGATTTTATGTTTATATATTGAGAAATTTCTACATATATATTTTTATATATACATATACATATGTATAGGAAATTTATTTATGTTTTATATATTGAGAAATTTCTACCTCTCATGCATATGTGTATGTGTGTGTGTGTGTGTATATATATATATAGATAAGAAAGGTAGAGAGGTAGAAATTTCTCATTATATAAAACATAAAATCACAAATATATATGTATGTGTATATATATATCAGTTGGACTGGAATTGTTAATTTTGTCTTAAATATTCTATATGCAACATTTTCTATCAGTTTATGGTGAAGGAATACTACAATATCACATTTTGTGGATTATCTTTCTTTACATTGCTACTAATTTTTGTTGTGTTGTAATACCTTCTAGGCTCTTTTTATTAATACGTAGTATCTATTTTTATCTGTATTAAAGTTTCTGTTTTAAGTTTTATTTTGTGTTTAATTATTATAACCATATTAACTTTTGGGGGGTTACATTTACATACTAATTTTTTTGGTCTCTTTTTATAGTTATATGTTTTATAGATTTTTGTGGGTTTGCTTCACCTTTCTCATAACCATTACACAACAATGTGTTCTATCTTTGGGTAGTTTGTGTTTTTTTTTGTACAAAAGGTCTTTATTGGTGAAGGGGGGAATGTTGCAGGACAACACCAAGGAGGAGTGAGGAAAGAAAGAGAGGGGAGAAAAGAGAGAGAGAGGAAAGGGGGTGGAGAGAGAGAGAGAGAGCAGAGAGAGAGGGGAGAGAGAGAGCCTTTGGGTAGATTTTTAATAATTGTACATTTGTTCTGTAAACATAGTAATTCAATTTCTGCCATCACACCATCTTCCGTTAGATGAGAATGGTGTTTCATGCTCTCATCTATTCTTTTTCTGCTGCTGCTGCTGCTGCTAATTCGAAAACTATAGATTTATTCTTTCTTTACACTTGATCTTAGCCAAAAGGCCAAGAAACCATTTTTATTCTTTCTTTAGTGGCAGCACATTATTTTTTTTATTACTATTCATTAGTATAAAAATTGTTATGGTTGTTATCTAAATATATGTTTGAGAAATATTGAAGACTTGGTCAATAGTACCTACTTTCTCCTCCCCTTTGTATTTGAAAACAGTCAAAATACAAATGCTGGAGTCAAAACATATAGTTGTAAACGGTAAGAGTAATATAGATAAAGCCATTTGAATAGTGCATGTGGCTATATGGGTTGCAAACGCTTTATCCTTCAATTAGATAGACTGTTGCCGAGCCATAAGTATAGGGAATCAAAGTCAGAGCTCCCTCCATAAGGACCATGAGAACAAGACAACCATTAGTTGAAGTTGTGAACGTATTCTATCAATTTCTAAGAACACTACTGTTTTTTTTTATCCCATACATTCCATGTGGATTCATATCTTCCTGTTCTTTGATAGTGCCAGTCGAATCAAGACTCACTTTTATCTTCCATTTTTGAAATCATTCAGCCATAATTATTTCAAATATTTATTTTCCTGGATTGTTTCAATTATTCCCCTCTCCAGTCCCTACTAAAGTGCTAGTTCAATTTCCAAACTGTTCTCTATGTCTCTTCTGTGGTGTCTTAATTTTTTTTATTTCACTGTGCTATATTTTCACTAAATTCTCTACCAATTGATGTAAGTAATTTCCTTCATGTCCTTACCGGTACTCAAATTGAGTACTTATTTTTTATTCAGCAGCGATTTATTGTTATTTCCGTAACATATTTTTAATATTTAAATTACTTTATTTCCACTTACTTCATTTTGCCAGATTTTATTTCATAATTTTATTTGATATGTAAATGGAAGCATTTCATCAATCATTTTGATCATTATAAACATTCATAGTTTAAAGTATTTATCAATTGGTTCAACTAAGATTAAATTCACCTGGAAAGCATTAATGCTCAAATTGCCAATTTCATTGATTATCTCAGTACATGTTTTTTATGTGCTTAGAAAGTTTTCGTTTGTAGACTCACTTTTGTTTGAAGAGAATTCTCTTGCTGGTGGTGATGGTGGTAGTTCACTTCCTTGTACCTCCTCTATCTTAACTCTTATGTGTATACATCCTTTGTGTGTCTTTACCCAGCTACCAGGACCATTCAGAATCACATTTTTAAGAGGTCTGACAAGTAGATTCTTGAGCTCATCCTAGGAAAAGTGCTACCTACTACATTCCTGAATATCTCTGTAGTCACCTTGGAAGGACTGCCTTTGGGAAACCATGCACCAATACCGGCACCTAGTCCACCCTTTAAAGCAATTTTGGAGCTCTTTTTCTGGAATTGCCATCCGAGCTGTCATCATATTACTCTTGATGTCCTGGATATCATCAAAATGTCTTTGTTTCAATATGTTCTTTATCTTTGGTAAAGAAAAGTCACTGGGGGCTGGATCAGATGAGTAGGAAGGGCATTCCAATACAGATATTTGTGTAGTAGCTAAAAACTCCCTCAGATATGGTGCCACATGAACTAGTACATTATTGTGATATGAGAGCCATACCTTTCTCATCTTCAGTTAAGATTATCATAACTTCTGGGGGGGCATTGTGGTGGGCACCTGTAGTCCCAGCTACTTGGGAGGCTGAGACAAGAGGATCACTTTAGCCCAGGAGTCTGAGGTTGCTGTGAGCTATGACACCACAGCACTATAAAAAGGGTGATAAAATGAGACTCTGTTCCAAAAAAAAAAAAGAAAAATAAAGAAAGATTTTTTATAAGTTTTTCTCTATAGATGTTATTTGGTCTGCTGTGCTTCTCACAGTCAGCCAATGATTTTAATGCACTATTCAACACATTTTTGCAATCTTTTCTTCAGTTCTGCTCGTTACTAGCCACTTTGACCTCACTTCTTCATCAGTGATGCTTTCTCTCCCCTTGGAAAAATCTTTAATCCATTTGTACACTGCCATTTTCTTCATGGCTTTATCTCTATAAACTTAAAGTAACATGACCCTGATTTTACTTCTCTTCTTGCCAAGTTTAATAGGAAATTTATGAATGTTTGTTCATTGCTCTAATTCAAGCTTCAACATGATTTTGAAGGACACAAAATCATACAGCGATAAAAATGGATGTTACTTAGGAAGACAGCCACATGTTGACAGGAACACAGCTGTGAAACACTGACATTCCAAGGTTATGAAACCATACTGAGTTGTTTGTATTCTGCTACCCACCCAGGAACACAGTGGTAGGTTCAAGAACTTACTTGTTAGATGTCATATATGGCATTTTATGATTTTCAGTGATAATAAGCATAACCCAGATTCATCTGATTCAGGGTGGTCACAGATCTGCCCCTTTGATACATAAGAGCTCTGTTCCAGGTGCGTGTCAAAAGGAGCTTAGAAGCATTTTTCTGTGATGACTTTTTCTTCAATTGGTGAGCATGGTTTTTGAATGCTGGTTAATGTAAAATAGCTTTAATTTTCTTTAAAGATAACTCAACCCCTAACACCTACTTCTTTCTTCTGAACACAGTGTCTAAAGGCCCAGAGCTTTAATCTTATTTGTTGTGTCTTATTTCTGGATGTTTCTTCACCATAGAGACTTTTAGGTTGCATTCATGATAAACCAGATATTTTTGTTTCTTTTCTCCATTGTTTTTTATATTGTTCTGGACTCATTGAGGGTACAGAGAATTAGATTGCATTTGTTAGATAAAGTCCCTCTTATAATTGTGTCCCCCACAAGAGGCGTGCATATACCATGACCACCATCCCCTCCCTCCTCCCCTCCCTTTCTCCATTTTTAATTATTATTAGTGGGCATTTGGAACACAAAGGATTTGTCAGAGCATGAATTTTTTGCAATTTGTTGAAAACATTTAGTTGTTTTTGTTTTTAACTCAGTGCCATGATATGATGAATTAACAATCTAAAGTTTATCCTTTTTTACATCTATACACTAACAACAAAATACATTTGATGTAAAAAATCCAGGGTTTCTGATTATCCATTAGAAATAATTGGGAAGTTCCTATTCATACACAATAGAAATGAATCAGAGGATGCACTTATAAGTAAAACATGTTTTATTTATGGAAATGTCACTGGTACTTCTTTATCAGCTATATTATATGAGCAGTTTATTTAATCTTTCTAATGCTTGCTCTTTATTAAGCAAATGCACATGTTGATGGCTACATCTTGAAAGTGCTATGAAAATCAAGGAAAGTTTGAGGATAATAAACACCCAGAAGTATCTTGTGAATATTAGAACACATAGGAGAAATCACAAGATCTAAACACCATGGTTTTTATTTGTTACTACTATTCTTGTTGTTATTACTAGCTTAAACTTTCAATAAACCATTAATAAACTGTGATTTCACACTTTTATGTTTTATCAAGAGTTTTAAAAAGAAAAACAAACATTTCACAGAAGCAAAAGTTTTCCCTCAAATTTCAAATGTAAATACAACTAAACCACATTAGCACCACAAGCTCTTTTACACATTTAATCAGTATTAATTTTGTCTACTTCTAAATAACTCTGAACCGCCATATGGAATCTAAGAGTTGCTATATGTAAATGCACCAGTAAAGACTGTCTTGAACTCCAAAGTAGGTGGAATTTGGTTATCTCCTCCAAGAACATTAAACCCAGAAAGATCAGGAGCTCAAGAAAAAAACAGTGTCTCTTTTTTAAACCGACTACTTTGATGTCCTAAAAACTGTTAAAAGACCATCAGCAGAAGATGCTGAGAGCAGACACAAGGGATTTACCACAGTTGATAAGGAACAGGTGAGGGTTATTATCTTTGGTCTTCTGACAGCATGTCCCATGAATATATTTGAAAACGAGTTTAGTCTGGGCAATGAAAATGCAAATTAAAATAAACCAAGAGATAAAATAAGTCACTGACAATAGGTCCTGAGTATAGACACCTGTTTTATGACATGGCCTCTGTGACACATGCTTTTCATTTTATTCCTGCTTTAGGACTGAGTTTTCGGTGGGCACTGTTACTAAGGAGCTAAGAACTGACTACATAGGGTTTTCTGCATTCTGTATTTTTTTCATAAATACTTAGACTAATGGGGGTCTTAGATGTAGGCTCGTGCTCTCATCTGATTTCCTAGCCTCAATAAATAATTTATGTATAAAACCACTGACTTATGATGATAAGGAAACATTGCTGAACAGGAAAGGGCAAAATTCCCAACATCTGCTATGCCATGAATTTAACTGTGAATGACCAATTGATTTTGGATTCTTAAATTAAAGTGTGCATACACATTTCTTTAAGGAAAATTGCCTATTTCAGTGAGAAATGATTATTTCAATTTTATGGTTATCTAAATCACCCAAGAAATTGTCCTTAACCTAAGGGAAAGTTCTACTAATGATTGAACCAATCATTTTCATATCAAGGAACCATGGGACTAAGAAGTAAAATACTTAGCAAGCAAAAATAGGTTTTTTTTTTTATTTACTCTCATAAAAATTTCATGAATTTGGCAAATATTACTTAGGTTTCTTTTCTCACCCAAATTTATTCAAAGCAAACTTACAATTACAGCCAGTTATTAACTTAATGAACATTCTGCAAAATTCTAAATTAACAATTAGTCTAACTTAGAAACAATTTGACAAGAATTAAAACCAATTATGTCCATACAAATGGGCATACTTGACTGGTTTCTTCTGGGCCAGTATATGATTTTAATTTTTTTTTATTGAAATTTCCTTCAGCTGACACTGATATTAAGATAGGAAAATACCATTTAAAGTCTTTTTCACAAATACTACAAATTAACTAAATTTGGAAGTCTAGGACCATAGAACAGGGGCCCAGGGGACAT
Organism: Loris lydekkerianus; assembly: GCA_963574355.1. Lineage (NCBI taxonomy): Eukaryota > Metazoa > Chordata > Mammalia > Primates > Lorisidae > Loris > Loris lydekkerianus. The sequence goes on from CAUYPK010122158.1 coordinate 7,524, forward strand.
TTCAGGATCATACTCAAAGTTTTAATATACTTTAACTTTTATTATCAAATTTGAATATTGAAACAAATACTTTTTGAAATAACAATAAATGATTGCCTTTGTAGGTTTTGTGAGACAGTTATTGATCAGATACTGGTTATTTCCTTTTTAAGCTCAGGATGGGATAACATGAAATTAAGGGCTAATTGTTATGAAGTCTCACTAGGAAAGTTCTGAGATGGATGGTGTTATGGTCCACTATTTAACTCCAGGAAATACAGTTGGCAATGGCATTCTCTCTGATTTCCCCATGCATGTTTCATCTTTCTTGGCTTAACATTTTTGCTGAGAAGGCTTCATTTGTTCCCATCCACGAGGCCTTCAATTAGCATCAGTTATGTGGCTGGGAGGAGAGCACCTTCACATGATTTTCTATGATGCTAGAAGTGAGTTAAGCGAGTCTTAAAGCCTTGAGCATTTGCAGTGGATTTGGGGGGACCTTCAATCTTCCCACATGACAAGTTTTCAGTGGTTTCAAGAATTTAGAGGAGGCTGAACTTCACTGAAAGATGAGGAGAGGAGTGTTCTTCATATGACCACAGTCACTGAGGAAAGCATCACCATGGGGAAGAAATCGTTTGCCAAAACAATCAAGTAGCATTTAAGGACATTCAAGCGGCATTACAGATTGGATCACCACCAGGAGTCCAAAATACTGCATAATTATCTTTGCATCAGGAAAGTTTCATCCCAATAGGTGCCTCCCACTTTGTTAGATGAGTAAAAGTGTGTCTATGTTGAATGGTATGAAAGAATCTGGTCAGATTCATCAGGGTCAAGTCCAGAGATGTTTCTGATATCATTACTGCTGATGAAACCTGTATTTTGCTACTTTGATCTAGAGAATAAGCATCAGTCAACAGTGTGAATTTTTCTCAATGAAAATCCTCCAACAAAACTGAAGTGGCAAACAAACAAACAAACAAACAAAAAAAAAAAACCCTGAAGCAGCCCTGAAATGTTGGAAAGAAAATGGTGGAAACTTTCTCCTCCAAAACCGGTCATGTCCCAACTGTTCCGCTAAGCAGGCGTCCTCAAGCTTTTTAAACAGGGGCCCAATTCACTGGCCCTCAGACCGTTGGAAGGCCGGACTATAGTTTAAAAAAAAAAAAAAAAAAAACTATGAACAAATTTCTATGCACACTGCACATATCTTATTTTGAAGTAAAAAAAAAACAAAACAGGAACAAATACAATCACACCGCCTCATGTAGCCCATGGGCTGCAGTTTGAGGACCCCTGCAAGGATCAAAAGATTATTATTCTCAATAGTACACAAAAGTTTGCCTACCAAAGTTTTCTGGTAGTTTTAAAGTGGTAGCCAAAGACAGAACTGTAGGGAATCATCTTGCACCATGACAACATGTCTACCCACTCAGCCAACATTGCCATTTAGTTCCTAGAGTCCACAGAGGTTACATTTATGACTCATCCATTCTAATAGTCCTGACCTGGGCCCAAGGGATTATTTCTATTCTCTATAGTTAAAAATTACATGCAGAGAGGGAGGTTCTCCAGCCCTGAAAAAGCCGCTTATGCCTACAAAAGTGAGCTCACAGCACTTGAAGGAATTGAGTGGGAAAAGTGTTTTCACACATGGTTCACAAAACTTCAAAAGTGAATTAATGTCATGGAGATTATTTTGGAAAATATAGTAATCAAAATGATTTTACTTAATTTTGTGCATTTCAGAACTTATCAAAGTTTTATTATTGTGCCCTCAAAAACACATTCAGGCCTATGAAATTTTCTACTAACATCAAGCATGACAAAGCATCTTGTATAGCCATGTACCTCAGTTGTATTATTTTACCCATTTTAGAAATAAAATGATGTCCTGGGTGGTTATGTAAGTTGTTGAAAGCCACATAGCTAAGAAAAAAAAAAAAAAAAAAACATGATATGAGAATAGTATCTGATTTTGAGCTAGTGCATGCATTAGATTTAGTATAAATAGGTTTATTCTATACAATCTTGTTTGTATACTAATCAGATAAAAAAAGAATCTTTTAGTTTACAACTTTTTAAATTGAAAAGAAAGACTTTGGAATTAAAAAACCAACAGCAATGAAAGAACATCAACAAAGATTTTGCATACATTTTAGGGAGAATAATGGAAAATAAAGAGAGAACAATAGATTTCTGGACTCCATGACTTCCTGGACATTTTGACTATTAAATCCTTCTCCTCATTTCCTGCACACATAAAGTACTTTCTGAAATTTAAAAAGAATACAATTTGAGATAATTTAAATTGGAAGTTTTTTTTTTTTTTTTTTTTTTTTTTTTAATATGTATGTTGTTGCGGTGAATAAAATTTTTGTTATTTTATATGGTAAGTTTTTTTTTTTTTTTTTTTTTTTTTTAATATGGATGTTCTTGCAGAGACTACAAGTTGAATTCTTTTTACAACTTTAGACATAAAAGCAGTGAAGCTTACAAATGTAAATCATTTCTAAATTGTACCTTTGGTAGGAGGGCAGTTCAGGGGAGAGAGCAAGGCAGCCAACAGAAATGAATGTCCCTTCCCCTGGGAACTTCTTCCTCAAAGCTGGACGTCTTTCTGAATGATGAGCCTGAGATCAATGGCTCCCAAGCTATGGATTTCCTGTAGCTGCCCTCTAGCTTCTGTTGCAAGGTCAGGCCACAGGACCAGCAGAACTCCTGCATCTTTTGAAACACTTGTTAAATTCTATAAAGAATGTCCAGAGAAAGGAATTTTCTAAAAGTGCAGAAATATTATATTTTCATGAGAAGAAATGTATTTGGTAGAGAGATGGAAAGAACATTAGAGGTAGATAATCCAGAAATTTTGTCCTTGCAAGGTTCATTGGCAGTATGACCTAGACATTGAAATACATCTCTTTGAAATTTGGCATAACAAAGGCCATGGGTACCCCACTCATTTACTTGGCCAATAGTGTCTTACTATGATTACCTACTGTACTCAACCTATTATCTCTAGGGAAATATTGGGGTGCTGAGGATTTAAAGTCCTGAGACCATTTTTCAACCACTAACTCATGAGAGTTGGTTCATAACTGCTGAGCTTCTTGCTTCTAGCTTTCACCTACCATCCCAAGGTATTCCCGGGTCCAGCAGGGTAAGCAACAGGAGCCTCTGATTGAAATCCCTTCCTTAAGGCACCTTGTTCAGATTTTCTTCCTTTCTCTGTCTCATGTTGCTGCCTCAATCTCAGTCCTTTCTGGAACCACTGCTACATAAACTAAACATAAATCTTTTTCTCAGTGTGTGTTTGAGGTCAAAAACAACCTAAGAGACTGTTTTCTTTCCACCTCTAAAAAATTCACTCATGGGAGTTTGCTTTAGCTCCAACATGTAAAAAATTTAGAATCTGTTACTCTTAACATTATTCTGAGAAAAGAACTGACTAAACCGAATTTTAGCTTCTTTCCTTGGGCCTGTCAGAGAACAGCCATCACCCTAAGGTGATCACGTGAATGTCTGGAGAGACAGGGGCAGCGAGTAAATCTGGTTACCTGGAGTATAAGATTCTGGAGCTGAAACTGGCAAAACCACTAAAATGTTAATTTTGAAGAATTACTGGAGACTGAATGTAGGCCAGAAAAAAGTGAGAAATTTCTAGGAGCTTCAGGTTTAGGTAAGGTTCCCACATATTTGTAAGTTTTACCTCCAGGAACCTCAAAAGGTTCTCACAGTAAAGAATCCAAATCAAAGAAACTAGAAGAAACTTATGCCTCCAGCACCTACAGGTAAAACCAGAATTATCCCTTTCAATGTTTAAAAGAAAAAGATTGTCAAAGTCAATAAAAAAACGACAACAAACAACCCCCAACTACATGTTATCTATAAGAAACTCACTTTTAATATAAAGATGTAGGTTTAAAAAGTCATTTTACCATAAGGACATTTGCACTCTAATGTTCACAGAAGTTCAATTCAGAATTGTGAAGATGTGGAAACAACCAAAATGTCTTTCAACCCATGAATGGATTAATAAATTGTGGAATATGTATACCATGGAACACTATTCAGCCATTAAAAAGATGGATATTTGGGGAATAAAAGAAAAAGATGAAGATTTTGTATCTTTTGTAACAATCTGGGGAGACTTGGAAAATATCCTCCTAAGTAAAGCATCATAAGAATGGGAAAACAAGTATCCTGTGTACTTATTACTAACTTAAAACATAACCACAGCTCAGCTCAGACTTTACCTCACAAATACAAATAGTGCAACCTAATTATATGTATCCTCATATTAATCTGAAATTTAAAAAAAGTTATCCCAAACTATGAACATCAAGTAACCACATGCCAAAGGAGAAACAAAACAAAAACATTTAAATATTTAGGTTAGGCTTGGCACCCGTAGTTCACTGGTTAGGGCACTGGCCATATGCACTGGTTTCCTCAAATCCAGCCCAGGACTTGATAACAACGATGACAACTATAACAACAACAACAACAACAACAAAAAGTAGCTAGGCATTGTGGCGGGTTCCTGTAGTCCCAGCTACTTGGGAGGCTGAGGCAAGAGAATCGCTTAAACACAAAAGTTTTAGGTTGCTGTGTGCTGTGATGCCATGGCACTTTACCAAGGGTGACATAGTGAGACTCTTATTCAACAAAATAAGACAAACAACAACAACAAAAAAACATTTAGGTTAAAATCAACAGGATGGGGAAAAAAATACCATACTAACATGAATTTAAAAAACTCGAAATTTTCTACAATGTTGAAATAATCCTAAATGTTTATGTACTCAATTAAACAAAGTAAAAGTTATAGGAAGATAGCTGGAAAATCGACAAATACTTGAGGATTAAATAGCACACTGCTATACACATAAGAAGGAACCTCTGTAACATTAAAACATAACTTTTAATACAAAAGATGTAAAGTCATCATCTTTTCTTATAACTGAGGAGCACTCCATGATATGCATGTGCTACATTTTATTATTTATTATGATTCTCAAGTTTCCACCAGAAACTATATTTATACAGAATCTACCAATCCCCATGGGTGCCAGACAACAGAGTGAGTACTGTATTTAATCCATAATCAATCTGTACTTTCTGTTTGTCTGGGAGAGATAAATTTGAGTTCATTCAGATTAGTCATAGGCTCTGTTGAGCCAATGGTGCTGGTGGCAATGTCATTCCTTTGAAAGGGCTTAATGAGAAGGTGACCTAGTGGGAGCATTTAAGGTATTATAAAAGTGGCCGTTGATTTTATATATATATAAAATCTCACTCTGTCACCTTGAGTAGTGTGCCATGGTGTCATAGCTCACAGCAACCTCAAACTCTTGGGCTCAAGAGGTCCTCTTGTCTCAGTCTCCCAAGTAGCTGGGACTACAGGCATCCACCACAATGCCTGGCTATTTTTCAGGAATGGAGTGTCGCTTTTGCTCAGGCTAGTCTCGAACTCCTGAGCTCAAGCTATCCACCTGCCTTGGCCTCTGAGTGTGCTGAGATTACAGGTGTAAGCCACTGAGCCCAAACAGGCCTTGGATTCTTCATGAGCACACACTCTCTTTCTCTCTTCCCCTACTTCTGTTTAAAATGTGTCCTGTCCTCAAAGAAATTCATCATATTCAGAAATTATCTGCGCATAGAAATGAGCAGTGAACAGTTGGCTCCCCTAATGCAAAATATAATAACTATTGCATCGAAAATGGCTTTAGAAGCCCACCTGGAAAACAGTGGGACCAAAGAAAGGTTAGCCGCTCAATTGTTGAAAATTTAATCTTACGCAGGCTCACGTTCCCTGGTAGAAAGCTGAAGCCAGTATCCATGTGGCTTCTTTCAAAATGCTGGTTAGAGTATCGGCTGCAAAGAATAATTTGAAACTTCCTAGGACAACAATAAATGAAACACAAAGGGAAAGTGCTAGTTGTACACCCCAAGCATTAATAATTGAATAAATATACTGAAAATACTAAAATACAAAATATGTATGAATAAAATGGAGGACACATATATGCATTATTTTCATTCATAGGGATTAAAAAGGCAATTGCAACTGAGCATTAGTTTGTAATATAAGCTGTTTTATAAAATGTATAATATAACATCAACAAATTTCAGAGAATATATAATACATGCTAGTTACATTAGTTTTATTTTTAATTATTTCAAGCTAAATGTAACATCAATGAATAGTGTAAGGGGCAGGGCAATCAGGTACGACAAAACTCTTAAAATTGTATCATCCTAAGAAAAATTTCTTGTAGAAAAAGAATCACAGAAAATGTCACTTTTTAGCTTTTCTGATTAAACAACATTATGCATGTGTACCTGTTGTTTATGAAGCACATATACTATTACTGAAATTGCTGCTTGAATTTTAAGAAACTGATGAAAATTAAGCTCATAAAAATTTAATGACGTGGAACCAAAGCATGGAATATACAAGAGTTAGTTTGTAACTTTTGAGATAAAACCACATTAAGCCCTCGAAAAGAAATTACAGTTAGTTATAGCCACTAATTTTGAAAGGGAAAAGTTTTCTTTGAGCAAACACAGTTCTGTTCTTAGAACTGTAGGAGAAAAGAATTCTGTTATTAAAATATCAGGACAGGCTTAAGGTCACCAGAAAGGATGAAGTGAAAGTTCTTGAGAGAATTGAGTTAACTAAGCAGTTCCCTCTATGGCACTGCCGTTGTGTTACCTCATTTGTATGTTCAATGTGCACTCATGAAGAACGGGTAGAAAACTGACAGGATTTGGGGAATAGGATCTTCTGTGATAAAGTCGGCTTGGCCAATATAATTTTGCAAAAGTGCATTTTTTTTTTCCTTACACAAAATGCAAATGCATGAAAAGTAAAATTATTCCAATGGTTATTATTTTGCTAGAAAATGTGAATGGATAACCTGGTGATTCTATAACCCAAGGGACACAGAGGATCTGTGCAAAAATTTATTTAAGAAACTATTAAGAATATTTCATGGTCTCGTCATTCTACTGGGGATTGGATTGAAATGTTAAAATTGTCAGATAAATAAAATAATAAAATCACAAGTTGAAAAGTACCATGAGGTTTTGAGGAACATATCATTACAATATGATTACTTTGTATATCAATATACAAAGAGAAAAAGAAAAAAAGAAATATACTGTATAGACAATATATACCTCTTCGTCTTGAAACTTTCATAATTAGAAATGTTTAAATATATCCCTTTCCTCTGAAAGTGACAGAGCTTGTATCTATCAGGAATCAGGAGCCAGGAGCCAGACTCTCAGCTAAGTGTTTTATACATGTATACCTAAGTTAAGGAAATACTTACAATAGCACATAGCTACAAATACTAATATTCCCATCTCTAAGGCTAGGGAAGTATTCAGAAATGTTTTCATTTCCCAAAAGTTGCACATGTAATAAATGGAGGAGATGGTATTTAAATTAAGAGTTAACTTTTCTAATGCAGACTCTTTTAACAATGGTATTCAATTTTTTCACTTGGTCAATTAAGGCGATGTATAAAGCAATCAAAGAACAATCCCTGTTCTTTCTTTGGATAGGAAGTAAGATTTGGTTACTTCCCCAAGTCTTCTCAACACTGATTCTATGACATTCTATGGCTATGGGATTGGATGAATAAATAGTATCATCAAATAGGATCTACGATAAGTGCTGCCCCAAATTGTTCCCTTGGCCAAAGTGAATTCCCCAACAACTCTGAACTTTCGAATAGCAGCTTCTTGCTCACAAGATCTAGCATGACACAGCACACAGTAGATGCCCAATAAACGCATTTTGGAAAATCTCAACAAGAAAATACGTGAAATAGGAAAGACAACATGTCGATCTGGATGTCTTACTATTTTCTCTTTCTCATTTTGTCTGCCAAGCAATTCTCATTTATACTTCACAACCTTTCTTTATTAATTTTGTTTTGTTGCAGATTTCCCTGAGCAATCCCAGATTTCTGTACCCTTCATATAACTTGTACACAACTGTCCCCTGTCCCACACTGTATTTCAGGTATGGGAAGGTTACTGTGAAGCTGAGAGCATGGGCTCAGAAGTCAGACTTGCTCCCCTTTGGATCCAGGCTGTATTATTTCCTAGCCCAGTGACCTCTTGTCAGTGATTTTAGTGCTTTGAGCTTTACTCTCCATACCCATCATTCTTCCTTTCATATGGTTATTTGGAGGTTTAAACATCTAGACTCTAATGATAGACAGCTGGAAGTGTCAGGGGTGTTGGTGAGAGTAAGTTTAGTATCTTAATCCCAAGGCAAATCTGAACTAGAAACCTATAGTGCAAGCTGTCAATTAAATAAAATAATCTGCAGTGATAGACCTGCCCTGTATCTTCCCTGTTCAATACAGTCAACATGAGGCATTTGTGGTTATTATATGCTAACTACAAAATGTGGCTAATGAGAGTAATGAGACTAATTTTATTTGAATAATGTATTTTTAAATATCTCATGTGGCTACTAGCTACTTTGCTTGGTGGCACACCTCTAGAAGAGGTGTATTTGGTAGCTAGCCAATTCTCTAGAAAGTTCTATGCACTGTGCTGAGAAACAATATATGTTTCTCAGAAAACGTGTCATTGTCTACAGCAAACCAGGTTTTCATCTTTTTGTGAGAAGATCCCTGGATAGCCATCAATTTTCTGTAATTTTAAACTGTTACCAATATTTGCACTTGTCCTGAATGTCTTGTGTGCTGTAAATATCCTTCTTTTGAATCCCTTTGCTGGCACACAAGCAGATTTCATAAGCTATATGGGCACATTATTATAGTCTTATAAAGAAGAAGGCCCAGCATGGTTAGCATCCTAAGAGGAAGGCAAGTAGTCTGTTTGCAATTTATCTGGACTTGGGTTAAGATCCAACTTGGGCAAGTTATAGCTGAGTGGTCTTGGATAAATGGCTTAAGTTTCCTCATTCATGCGTTAGACAACAATACCTTACCTCCTGCAAGGCATCTCACTTAGCATTAAAGCTGCTGAGTACTCTGGCTGGAAGAAGATGCCACAGAAGATAACTCACACGAGTGATGTCTTTTCTTTCCTCTGAGTTTCTTTTTTTTTTTCATCACACAACCCTTATTTGATAGATGCTCAAAATGTTTTGTATTTTACCATTCCTTTCCCTAATTGATATCTGAATTGCAATTCTCCCTGTGTCCATGTGTGGGCGCTCTCTCACACACACAGACCACAAGCACTTGTAATCCCTTCCTTGATGTATTGATGTAGCACCTAATGAGCATTTCATGCCATTCTCTGCTGTATCCCTTGGCTTTAGACTATCCTGCTTACTCTCTTCTCAAAAAAAGAAGTAAATTTTTCGTCTAAGTGAAACTACTCTGAATATATTTTTCCTCCTTCCAGTTCTTTTTTTCCTTGAGCTGTTTCTTTTCTGAGGTGCATCATCTCCTCTACATGGACAGAGAAAGGGAAAGAATAGATCTAATATAATAAAAGGGCATATCTTGAGTTAGAGTAGTAGATATCATCCGTAAAACACTAATTCATCTTGTCAACAACTTGATTCCCATCCAAAGCGCAGGGATCTGTGACTAGAGAAGTGGAGTCATTTTTCCAAAGCAACCTGGCCAGTGGGAAGTGGAACTGGGATTTGAACCACATCTATTACTCCCGAGCCCATGGGCTATTTCCACCTAGACATACTGCGTTTTGCCCTAAATCTCCCTGTGTTGCAGCCATTGGTCAAGCTCCTGTTCAGAGTGCTGCAGCTGCAACAGTCAAGGGAAAGGGAAGGAAGCAAAGCCAAGCCTCTCAGCATGAGGAACGATAATAACCTGACTTAGATTTAAATAATGATAACCCCTCAGGGATAGGTTCCTAGCCTGGAGAGTGATTATGCAAATGAACTCTGTGTGTATTTCTGAAAGCAACATTTTGAATGGAAAGGAAACTAGTCACTGACTTCAGTGTTGATGACTATTTTAAGCTCGCTTTGCAAAAAAGCATTCCAGGGCGCCTGCTTTTCTGTCCTGCTTCAAAAACATACAGCCAAGGGGAAAGGGCAAGTGAGCTGGCATTTAATGAGTCCTCTAATGTGCCAGGCACTGCCTTAGGCACTTTCACACATGCTATTTTACTCAATCCTAACAAATGCCTTCAGCAGTATGTTTTGCTACACCATTTTTTTTTTTAAGAAAAAGAAACTAGATTAAAAAAATAATAAAAAAAATAAAGCTGATTTCATTAGTGCCTAATATGTACCAAACAGTAGAAATATTATGATAACAATATTGAACATTTTTAAGTGACAAGGTAATGGAAGTCGTCATCTTAATACCTAAACCAAGCAAAAGACAGCAAAAGCTGGAAAAATTATACAGTTAACTTTCTGAGAAATACACACACAAATTCCCCTTAAAGTATCAAACCAAATTTGCTGATGAATTTTAAAAATTCTAACATATTATGATAAAGTATTATTTATTCAAAAAAAACACAATTTAATTCAGATACTCTACTAGTGTGATTCAACATGCTGACCTATTGATGAGGAAATGTAATAAATAGATTTAGGTAAATGTCAACATACATTTATAATTTGAGGAATAGAAAAGTATGTCTGTAACCTCGTAAGTCTATGGGGAAAAAATGATCCTTGGTGGATGATTAGAAATATTTTCTAATTAAATAATGATGTATGCTAATTCATCCCAAAGTATAATTCTGGAGCTTGCCTTGTAATTCTTGTTGACTCTAAGAGAGAAGTTTCAAGTAAACAGAATTCCATTGAGTGACTATACTATAATTTCATTACCTAAAAGAATGAATTTAGAGATAGTAGTTTCCATTTTTTGCATGTTAAGTAAGTCCAAGATGAATATCCTTGTACATTAATGCTATATTCAATAATTACTGCCTTCTAATTGAATCTGTGACCACATTTGCAAAATTGTAACTGTGATGACTTTTTTTTTTTTTTGGTAGGATTGTAAGATTTATCAAATAAGTCTGTGCTATTTTCCTATTTTTAAAAACCTGATCTGGTTTAACATCTTGTTTTCAAACTCAGGTCCACTTATGCAGCACAGTAAAGCCAGCCAAGGGAACCAAGAGTTGCAGCTACAGAAAGAGGCATTCTTATTTGGAAGGTGCCGAGTGAGAACAGGAAGAATTCTTTAATCTAGAAATCTCTGATTTCTTACCAGTTGGGGTATTTAAAAGCAGGGGTATATTTCAGGTTGGCCTAGTTCCAAAACTCAAGATATTTTAAGGTTGCAGGGTGCCATTAGTAGATTCAGAGTGGACAAAAATGTTAAGATAGGTGTGACAGACAACCTGATGGGGAAATACAGAACAAAGAATGATGGTTAGTTCCCCTTATGTGCATTTTCCATTGGGAGAGGGGTTCTGAAAAACAAATCAAGAACAAATGTTAAGTTACCATCTTTTAGTTTCCACAGGGAATCAAAATACCTCCTGGTTCAGGCATGCTTGGAAGACCATCATACTCAATAGGTTATCCTGCACACTTTTCAAGGATAGCCAGGTGTGCAAAAGTTCCCCCGAAGAAACTCAAGATCTTCCTTGATTTCCATGCTTAAGGGGACCTAGCAGGCCCCTCAGAGGTTTTCCTGCTTGGTCTCAGCCTCAGTTACCTGAACCAAAATGGTTAAGGGGTCTATCCTTAAATTCCAGAATATTAGCTAATAGAGTAATCACTGTTTTGCTTACAAACCCATAAACATTAAAAGATTGAGTGAAGGACATCATAGGACCCCAATCTTCATGGACCATGTGGAAATAGATATATACAGAAATTTAAAAAAAGAGTATAAAGTGAGATACACAGTGCATTCACTTTCTCTTTCTCCTTCTCTCTCCTTTTAATTTTATATATATATTTTATGTGTAGAGTATATCCATTAATGTAGCCAGGTCCTTCTGTAACTAATATAGCTAGGAAAGACTGAGAGTTTAACACCGTTAAACCAGGGAGACTGATACTTCATTTACATAACAAGATCACCTTGCTAGCTAAATTTCTGCCTTGTTTTTCTCTCGTGTAACCTACATTGCCAGTGAAACATGTTTGGCCACAATCCAATCTGCCGTTTCTTATAAACTTCTGTACCTCATCAGGAGGTTGAGTCTTCATTCTGAAGGCTCCTGTGTATACACATTAAACATATTTCTATGGTATTTTCTTTCATTAATCAATCTTGCCCTGGTCATTTTTCAGAAAACGTTTAGGAAGCCCATAGCCTTGGTGTACATGCACACACACATGTTATATATAGAGAGAGCTGTTGTTGGCAGAGATTATGAAGAATGACAGTGAAGCTTTGGGTACCAAGATATTTACCATTAATTTAAAACATGGTTCTAATTACAGAGATCCTTGAATTTCAATCACAATACCCATAACCTGACAGCTAATTAAAAACCAACCATGTGTTAGGTCCTCTGGTAAGAGCATTTTATCCATTTATCTCAAAGAACTATAGAAAAAAGAGAAAACTTTTTTCTCTACTCATCACAAATTCATGGGCCGGAGCTCTGTAAATAAAACTGACCAACGACAGGCTAATAAGATAAAAAGCAAACAGAAGTTTATTAATGTGCACATCATGTGTACACACAGAAGTATTCAGTGAGGGATGATGCAGACACGATCAGAACTGGGGTTCCTGTGGCATCTTAACGAAAGAACAATACCTGTCTAGAGAAATGGCAAGAGAAAAGACTTAGAGATTCCAGGGGCAGTAAATTCAGGGAAGACAAATGTATGGGGAAACTAATGGTAGACAATGTATAGTATTGATAGTAAGGTTTGTTCATCTGTTGGTGTAGAATCATGGTACCATCTCATTTCCCTGGATAGTTTGCTATTCCCTTTCTACCATGGAAAGCTGGTGGCAAGAATAAACATTTTATTTTTAGGCAGATGGGTGAGGGCATAGAGCTTGTCCTATGTTTGCTTTTTCTTGATCACCATCACCCAAAAATAATCCGTATGTGATAGTGATATATTTGGGGGTAACATACTCTGAATCTACTCGGAATAGTCACAAAAGCCTTATGAGATAGCTGAAGTTATTATCATCATTTCATAGAAGAGATGTTAATCTCCAAATTAGTTACCCAGGGTAAATAAATTGGTTAGTGGCAATTAAAAAACCAGGTCTGAATGGAGATACTCTTAACCACTTTCCATACTGTCTAGGGGGTACATGGAGGTCCTTGAATGGAATTCAGGTAATTAAAATATTTCCATATTCTATCAGAAATTAAATATTCACTTTAATTTGGCCACACAAATTAACAAGCACATTAAATGTGTCTGCTTTGGGCTAGAATATTATCATCTCTGGGTAAAACAGTGATAAATTAAACTATGTAATAACAAGAGCTCATAGGCAGGCATGGCCTTCCTTTGTTAATCAAAACTACAAAGCACTTAGCTTTTGAAAGGTAAAGACAGTAATCCCTAACTTTTCACCATCAAGGGCTCTTTTATTAATTACTTAAACCTAGACATGGTGTGTGTTTATCTTTTCTTTCTTCTTCCAGAAAGTGTTAAGTTACTTTTCTTGACCAGTTAAGGCAGATATTTAGCAACTAAGAATAAACTATAAAACTGTCCCTTTTAAAGAAGAATTTAATTTAGAGTCCCATGCTCACACAGATAATAGGGCCCAGTACTTGCCCTGTGTCTAGTTGCTTTGGGGCATGTTTCTACCCTGGAGGCATCTCTCTCTCCAAGGTAATTGGATATCACATTTTAACACCCTCAGATCTGCCCTTAACACCATTGTCCTCTAATTATCTCATTTCCAGGGAACTACTCTCCAGTTGTATTGGTGCAGGTATTTTCAGATCCAACCTCTGTGGCACCATCTGCAGATTTGATTACTACAAAGTTTATTCTGACCTATCAGATCATTATTAAAGGCAAAAAGAAAACAAACAGGCCTACACTGGTCCTGCGTCCCACTGCCACATTCCAGATCCCAGATAGGAGAGCTCTCCTCGGGTCCAGACACAGTCGTTTTTTACTGTGCACAGGGCTGACACCCAAGTGTTCTTCCATTTGTCTTATGTAAGATCATAAGAAGAGCCACACTGAGCACCTCAATTAATACAGGGCTAATCACCCCTGACAGTCCTATGGCATTTAAACTCACGAGTCTGTCAGTTTCATCTTGCTCATTCATTCTAAGTGTTCCAGAGCCAGAAAGAATAGACACTATAAACTATAAGTTCTCTGAGGCTAGAAATTGTGGATATTTGTGAACCTGCAGTGAATTTGCAGTGATCTATGCATGGCTCCCCAGCCCATAGTTCTATTTAACATATAGTTTGTTAAATTTTTGCTTCAAAAAATGTCCATGCCCTTTAATGGCTGAGGCTCCAGTGATAAAATTAACCTTTGTTAAGCTGACTTTTTCATGACAGTAAATATTTGCTTGATGAGCAATTAATACTCTATAAGAAGGTGGGTGATGATGCATTTCTTGATTTTCCCATTTATAAAACGGGTAAAAGTGGCTTGTTTCAGTCACTCAATATTACTTTCACACATGCATATTCAAATGCAGGCGTATCTTTGAAGGAGCAGGAAAATCACATCCAATTCAAACCTTTTTGAATTCACTCTTCCTCAGATAACTTTGGCAGCTTTTTGGCCTCTTCTCATTCACTATATTTTGTATCTATTTTAGCACTTAGAAAATGCACACACACATACGCACACACACTTGAAATAAATTGCAATGTTTCTTCAGCCAGCTTGTAAATGTGAGCACAGAGTCTGCATTTATTGCTTGATACAATCTCTTTCAGTGCCTAGCACATCATCTTGAGTAAGGTTAGCCACCTAATAAATTAATGAAGTGATTCAGCTCTAGGATTAGGGATAAACCTACATTTTTTTAAGTCCAGGGCTCTATCCACCGTGTCATAATTGTCATCTCATTTCAATTTCACTTGTCTACAGGGCGTGTTTAGTCATGTCCTTCCATGCATCCTGGATCCATTCCCATCTTATCACTATCTGACTTAAGAATTAAACCATGAAGCATGTTTATGGTTAACTATCCTATAAAGTTATTGTAAAATTAAGCAGTGCAGGTTTTCTAAGCATTGCCTGCTTCTGATGCCTCCACACCCTGTGATTTAAGAAACTCCTGTAGTCAGAACATGCATGTTCATTAAGTGCATGTCAAAAGTACTGGCTTAGATATATCTGTACCTCCAAATAATTGTCCCTCATCCTTGGAGGCTGCCCCTTGGTCAGAAATCAAAGAAGAAAATATCGCTTATAGAGTCAAATTTCAATTTTCTTTTTAAATGTTGACAATGACTAATATTTAATATGTGACATATTGGTACAGAAGCTATTTTTATAATATGATTTAGGATTGAATGGCTGCCATATTAGGCAGAGACAATATTTATCTGTCATAGGTCTATTCTATTAAAGACTGATTTTGTCACTCAGCCTGGCATATTTTTTCCCAATCATTGGTTGCCTGGATTTCAATAGTTTGCTTTATAAGTGAGCTCAGTCAATTAGATCCTGATGCTGAAATAACCTATGGTTATTACATGTTAAACTCAAAGCTGGAAAACAGTAAACCTAGGAAGGGATCATAATATATATTATCTGATCTGAAATCCATGAAATTCTGCATTTTAAAAATATTTTAATACTTTCCTAATGGTTCTAATAGGCATGACTGAGAGTTTCTGTTCTGCATAAACATCCATCAGCTGTAAATGGGAACCTTGGGACTAAGAAAGCAGGAGTAATTTTTTCAGGATATTGGAGATAGAACTGAACATAGATCATTGATCCTTGATCCTGAATCACATGGAAACTTAAAAAAAGTCAAAGGCTAAAGGTGATTCTAATTGTCAATGAGGCTTAAGATCCATTGAATAAGACCCAAGACATTGATAGGACACAATGGAAATGGAAAATCAAATAATACAGATAAAACAGCAAGAAAGTCACTTTCTTTTAATTATTTTTTCATTATTTCTGACTATGTCAAAGATAAAGTCTGTGTGAAGATAAGATGGTGTTATGCATCTTAAGTACCAATCTCTCTTTATATGAAGGGGAACAAAAAGGAGAAGAAGGTAGAGGAAGACAAGAAAACGAGAAAGATGAAGAGGAGGAGGGAGAAAAAAGAAGAGGAGGGATAGAAGAAAAACAACAGCAAAAAAGGGGGGTGGGAGGATAAAATGGTAAACACCAGATTAATCAACATTGATAAAGAAAGAGTCAAGCTACAACAGCCTGTGAGTTTGTGTGCCATGAATTTCATCTATCTGTATGGCTATTTCTCCCTACCCTGGGGAAATTACAGGAGTCAGCACATCTGGCATGGGATGGGTAAGATGAGTCTTGCCCTGAAAAAAAACACCTTTGTGGTCATGGTGTCTCCCCTGACGGGTCAGTATTTTCATAGCTATTTTTTACTTCTAGGAATTATGGTGACAATGACATAAAACTTTCTTTTAAAATTAGCTATTAGCAGTCTACTTTGGGGAAAGTATTTGAATGACATAAATATTAAATATTAATTGTTTTAAATAGTGCCAAAGTTATCAGTATTCAAAAAACATCATTGTAAGAATAACAGTGATTACTATCACCCAACATACTTGTCCATGCGATCAAAGCCTTTGACACTTCATTCAAGGACTGGCTTGTTTGTTACACCAGGGAGCATGTGAAAGACTCTTAAAGGGAATTTTCTGTTCCAGTGATTTTTGTGATAATCCCACCATATGTTACTATTTTAGAAAACTCAGTAGAGGGATGAAAATATCAAAGTAGGCATATGTTTTCATGAAAGTTTCAGAAAAGTATGTTTATTTTGACTTATGTCTAAATTAGACCCCTGACAGCTGAATGAAATGCAAATTAGTTGTTTTTGTTGCCGAAGATAGACATTCCATAAAACATGGTATCAATCATCTTGGAAGTGCCTTCTTTCAAATTGTAGTGTGATGACCAGCATGATCATTCTTACAACTGAAAGGAATGAAGGCCAATAAATGTTCAGTCAGTCAGGAAAGGCACACAGTGGGCATGTCCTTTTCCACTCTGGTGTTTCAGTACCTACCACTTTCTCTGATTAGAGATCTCTCTCTTCAAGTCTTCTTGTCTTTCAACTTGCATTCCTGAAAAGATCCTCAGGTAATTTTGATCACCAAGCAGGAATAAACTACTGATCTACTTCCAGTTTCTTCACCTATAATAAATAAATTGGTTCCAACACTCAATAGCCCTATGGAGGCCACTATGTCAGATCTCTCAGTACAGATCTTTAGAACATTCTTTCACTTTAGTTAGACATTCCATATTCGGCTACTTTTATAAGGACTGGCAAAAAGGATGATAAATCACAAAGTACCCCATGTCTGAGAACCCCTTTAAGTATTTCAGATAACTCTTGATGAATTTTAAGTTCCTTGAAGACAAGACCATGCCTGTTTTAAGCATCCTTTTAACCCACTGCCTTCCTAGAATATGGTATTATACCTGGTGGTATCACAGTGAATGTTTTACCCATCAGTCTGAAAAGGGCCTTTCTAATTCCACAGGGTCTGTGAGCATAGACATCCAATATTACATTGGAAATTTCTTTGGTTCAACATATTGGAAAAAGGCCAGGGGAAGGTGAACTTATAACATCATTGTCAATATTATTGTCTTCTCATGTTATTGGGAATACAGAAGTAACTGGACTTTGGAGTTTTCTGCACTAGAAGACTTAAAGTATTACTTCTGAATAATATGGAAATGGACTAGATATTTAAGTAACGAGGAGGTAGCATGAAATACCAGTTATTATTTAAAATTGTAGGCTAATCCAGAAATTGCAGAGTGCTAGTATCAGACAGAAGAGGAAAAGAGACAGTGTGAATTGCCATCATGAACCAGTTGCTAGATTTAACAGATGAAAATTCAGGGCAATGCATTGAATTTGAGTTTCAGATAAATAGAACATGTGCATACAGGTGCACACGCACACATATGTATAATCAGCCTTCATATCTGTGAGTTCTGCATTGTAGTTTTAGCAACCACAGATGTGATATATTTAGGGAAAAAATGAATGATTGTTCTGTACTGATTATGGACAGACTTTTCCTTATTGTTATTCCCTAATCAACACAGAATAATAACTATTTACATAATTATATTAAATATTTTTAGTAATCTAGAAATGAAGTATACAGGAGGATGTGTGTAGGTTATATGCAAATACTATATATAACCCAGGGATTTTTGATATCCACATGGGAAGGGAGTCTTGGAAGTAATCCCCAATGGATACTAAGAGATGATTGTTTATAGTAAACATGCCTCATAATTTAAAAGTCCTATTCATTGTATAGCTAAATTCAAATTTAATTAGTAGTAAAACAGAAAGTTAGAAAGTAGGCACATACAAATTTCACAGTGCATTTGAGTAGTTTTCAGTAATTCGTGAATCAGGCAGCACCAAACTGCAGGAGGTTGGGCTCCACCCAAGAAATTTAAGGAAAGAACTTGTATAAGGTATTCACAGAAGCAAGACAAAATATTTGATTGGTTTAAGTGGTGTCAGAGTTTTGTGGGCAATTTTTGATTGGTAAAGTCTCTAGATAGAGGTTAGTTGCTGTTTTTCTATTGGTTAAATAGGTTTTGGTTGGTTTTGTTTCCTAGGATATGATTATTCACCCTGAGCTGGGTTTGCATAGTAGAAATTTAATATGCTGGAACCATACCAGCCTAATGTCCTCCTGGTTAATTATTTAACAGTAGACATTTTCTCTTTTTATCCAGTACACCTACACTATGGTGTAACAACAATGCAATGACAACAGTAAGAAAGATACTGCCTAGATCACATTTTTACGCAGTATGATTTAGCTAACCCTTAGAGGAAGGGATTCTTTCAACTGGGAATTTATAATTTTTCCTACACAGCAACTAATTTTAAATATTCTGAATTGAAAATGCCTATGTAAGGGCCAAGGGAACCTGTGACCATCTGAATGTTTGCTGGAAAATCAACTCACAAAAGGCAGGTTATTTATTTTTATTTATTTACTTTTTTTTGCAGTTTTTGGCCAGGGCTGGGATTGAACCCACCACCTCTGGCATATGGGGCTGGTGCTCTACTCCTTTGAGCCACAGGCGCCACCAACAAAAGGCAGGTTATTTAGAGAAAATATACACAAAACTTTAAAATGTATACACAGGAGCATTCAGAATAAAGACCCAAAGATACAGGCGAAAGTATCCATTTTTTGAGTTTAGGCTCACCAAAGTATAGAAAGCCATGTAGAAATATGTTTGGGGAAAAAAAGATGTAACAAATAATGCTAATATACTGAGTGGAGAAACTCAGTAAGGCCTGTCACTCAGCCATCCACAACATTTGGCACCAGGGAACTGGTTTCATAGGAGGCAATTTTTCCAAGGGATGAAGGTGGGGGAAGGGATGATTTCGAGATTATCAAATCTTCACCTCATATCAGGCATTAGAGCATCATAAGGTGAGTGTAACCTAGACCCCTCATATGTACAGTTTACAGTAGGGTTCCTGCTCCTATGAGACAGTAATGTTCCACTGATCTGAGAAGAGGAGGAGGAGCTTAGGCAGTGATGCCAGTGATAGGGAATGGCTGTAAATACAGATGAAGTTTCACTTGCTTGCTCACCTGCTACCCATCTACTGCCATGTGCCCTGTCCTCACAGGGTACAGGCCAGTCCTGGGTTTGGGGACACAAGTATAAACTCTTACTTGCCTCTCTAAACATTCATTACTTCCTTCTAGATAGAACCCTTTCTGGAATGGGGATTTTGTGACCTCAGACAAACAAAGTAGGTCAGATCACTTCTTTATGACCAGTTTTTATACAGAATATATATTAGGTTTTATGATTCATATTGAAGAAAAGGAGTTTTTTTCTTTTTTAAGTTCAAATATTGAGGGGGTGCAATGGTTTTGTTACATGTGTACCTTGTATAACGTTTAAGTCTGGGATTTTATGGTACTTCTCATCAGAATAGTGTCCACTGTACCTGACAGGTAAGTTTTTACCCTTCAGGTTCCCCTTATTTTCCCCTCTTCTTGGGTTAATTTGGCTTTTATTTCTCTTTGTACTGGTGTGTGCCCATCATTTAGCTCCCAACTATTAGTGATTACATGTGGTGGTTTATTTTTCCATTTCTGAAATACTTCACTCAGATAATGAAGGATATCTCATTAGGATAATGGTTTCCAGTTCCATCCAAGGTGGTGCAAAGGACATTATTCCATTCCTTTTTATGGCTGAGTAGATCTCCACGGTATGTGTGTACGTGAGTGTGTGTATACATACTATATTTTCTTTTTCTACTCATGAATTGATAGGCACTTAGGTTGATCCCACATCTTTGCAACTGTGAGTTGTGTTATGACAAAGTTTTTAGCCCAGATGTCTTTTTGATAAAATGATTTATTTTCCTTATGGGTACATATTGAGTTAGAGGGATTGCTGGATTAAATGGTAACTCAACTCTATATGTATTCCTTTGAGAAATCTCCATACTTTGTTTTGTTTTGTTTCTTTTAAATCTCTATACTTTTTTTCTGTAGAGATTGTGCTAATTTACAGTCCAACCAATAATGTATAAATGTTCCCTCTCCCTGCATCTATACCAGCACCTCCATACCAGCCACTCTGACAGGGGTAAGTGATTAATTCAATGTGGTGTTAGTTTTATTATTATTATTATTATTATTATTTCCCCCTCCTTTTTAAATAATGGCCACTCTGACAGGGGTAAGTGGTTATCACAATGTTGTGTTAATTATAATTTCTCTGATGATTAGTGACGTTGAATATTTTTTCAAACATTTGTTAGCCATTTGTCTACCTACTTTTGAAAAACTTCTGTTCATGTATTTTGTCCATTTTTTAAATGGAGGTATCTATTTTTTTCTTGCTCATTTATTTGAGTTCTCTGTAGATTCTAGCTAGACATTAGCCCCTTATTGGATATGTAGTTTGCAAATATTTCCTCCCATTCTACAAGTTGTCTGTTTACTCTATGTATTATTTCCTTTGCTGTGCATAGGCTTTTAATTTAATTAATTCCAATTTATTCAGTTTTCTTATTGCCATAGTTGTCTTTGGGGATTTAGTCATAAATTCTTTGCCTAAGCCAATGTCTACAAGAATTTTCCCTATATTTTCTTCTAGAATTTTTACAGTTTCATCTCTTACATTTAAGTCTTTTATCTATCTTGTATTAATTTTTGCATATAGGGAGAGGCAGGGGTCCTGTTTTATTCTTCTATATGTGGCTGCCAGTGTTGCCAGAACTATCTATTGAATGGGGATTCCTTTCAGTGGGGTTCTGGTCTCTAATATGACCCAGCTTGGGGAAGAGACATTCTAGTTTATATGGCTATGCTTAGGATAGAATGGGAGTAAGAGACAAGAAGACATGTGAAGGTCAGAGAAATACTTCTGAAGTCTTCACTTGGAGTTTTGTCTTTTGAACCCCAGTACATAGTATATATAAGTGTCTAGAAGATTTGCTATTAGTCTACTTTTGACACCAAATAACTTCCTTTTTGAGTAGCTATTGATAAGAACTGAATTACCGTATATACTTGAGTATAAGCTGAGTTTTTTTGGCACAAAATTTGTGCCGAAAAACCGGAACTCAGCACAAATTTTGTGCCGGAAAAACTCGGCTTATACTCAAGTATATACGGTATTTGATTTTGGGGGGGCATATGAGATGCTTGAAAATGTTTTTTCTATCTTCTGTATCATAATATTTAAATCCTTCTTCTTCTCCTTTACCTGTAAAACTCTGCTGCCTGATTCTGTTCTGTAGGGCATGCTCACATAGTGATAAGACTTCCAGACTTGTACTCTCCTGTCACAACCTGGCTAGTCATCGAAGCAGTAGGAAAATAATTTCTAGAAGCCACTGCCATAGGCCAGCCAACATTAATCAACATAAAGTAGTAATTGAAAACTGATTAACTATAAGCTATTTTAAAAAATGTATTCCCAACTCAAATTTCTCTTAACCAGATTACCATAGCAAATGCAAGCTCCCTAAAAATATCATAAAAATACTTGTTAATAAGGCTAGAATGTTATCTTTACACAGTAAGATTTTACAGTCTAGTTGAAGACAGATCTTTCAAAGAACGGGTAGATTAAGACTGTGTAAGGATCAATATATGATGGTTTAGGATTGATGATGAGAGCAAAGTGAGACATTTGAAACCAAATTTGAAGATTCTTGGAAATAAAACCACACTTGGGAAGTTGAACAGTTTCATGTTCACTTAAGTTTTTTTTTTTTTTCTGGATGTTTCTAAAACTAACAATGTTATTTGCAACTTTTATCTTCCTGGATAAGTGTTGTTGGTATGAAAAATTTGTGTTCCTGAAATGTAAAGTCATGTTACAGAAGATGTGTACGTGGAAAACATGGTAAAGTGGAGTGTAAGATGTACAGGTGTCATTAGTTTGGGTTCTCACTCCAAATACCTACCTATGGCTTCTCTAATAACACTTGCAGGACAAAAGTCAAACTAAAGAGAGCAGCCTTGTCCATTGTTGTTTAAATCATTTACATTAGAAAAATTTACAAATGCATGTAGTCATGTGAACAGGATGCTCTCTTGGGTGTGAAAAGGGCCCAAGCAATTGAGGAGGAGGCTTTTACTTCTAGAACTTCGTGATAATGTCAGGACCACCGCACCTTCTCTCCACTTGGCCTGACTAAAATGCACAGGTGTAGCTGTAGTGTTGATGCAGACAGAGAAATGAACCTGAGCAAGACTACCCTGAACAAGGGAAACGTTCTAGGGGACTGTCTGTTTTGAATATCTGCGATGCTCCCACAGAACCATCACCCGTGATTCTTATCTTTCCTAACCCCAGCCCCTTTCAATGGGAACGCTATTTCTCTGGTTTCATGAATGCTTCAGTAATCAATGCCATTTACTGAATTCTTATAATGCCATTACTTAGGATAAAAAGTGCTAGGATGAAGCACGTTTTCCAGCATATTTTCTGATTGGTAGCTGAGAGACTTTGTTTTTGTTTTTTGTTTAGTAGGGTATGTTACTCATTTCCTCTGAGGCAGGTTTGAGGAGCATTTCACACACACACACACACCCCACACTTCCCTCCTTCAATTTGCATTTTTTTTTTCTAAAAAAAAAATATTATTCTCATGACAAATAGCAGGTCTTGGCCTGGGGAGCAAGTTGACAGAGTGGCAGAGGCCCCTCCTTGCCAGTTACAGGTGAGCTTCCAAGGACCTCAGAGATGCAGCAGTGCTCCTTGACCTGCTTGGGCTCACACTTGCCACTCTCAGGAACCTCCGTCCCCGCCTGCTTTGCTTTCTCCAGCCCGTGTTTCAGTGCCTATCAAAGGCCATCACGCAGCCCGGGTGTTTCCTGTTACTGCGTCCATTGATGATGGCTTGGATGCTGTTTCTACTTATAGCATGAGCACAGACAGTGAACCAATGTGAACTTCTCCCATATCAGTGGCTCTTCAGGGGTCATCCTGCTCCTGAGCTCACTGCAGAGGCCCATGGTGGTGGTTGTGCTCCTGGGTCACCCCCCTTCCCTTTGCATTTCTCCTGCCCCTGAGGAGAAAGTGTGTGAGATGCTTATTGAGTAAATGCCTACTTGGCCCAAGTCAGTTAACAAATATGAGTAACTGTGTTGTGCATTTTGCTAAATAATGTTTATATGAATTTATTTCATTTCACTTGATATTTACAATATAACATGGTTCTCATAATTTTACATTCTGTAAATGAAACAATTGAAATTCAAAGAGTTTAACTAATTTGCCCAAAGTGGTTATAAGACTCAAAAGATCTGATAAGAAACCTTAAATCGAAATGCATTACGTGTCCCAACATGCTATGACTTACTCAGAAAACAATGGTTTTATGTGCTTTCTCAAATAAAAAGTGAAGGCAAAGTGGCTTTATGTTTGTTTATTAATTTATTTATTGGAAAAATGATTTTGTTTCTATCTCTGAGAAGGAATTACAACAGAAAAAAAACAAACATGTATTAAAAGCAGTCTAGCTACCTACAATGTTGTAAGTCACCCAGCTTGTTGGGCTCACTTTATAAGATTTAAGAAAAACCAGTTTAAATCTTCTTCTGTCCTATACCAGAAATATCTCCAGAGATTTGTAGAGAGCTAGCATTTTTCTTTTGTCATCTCTTGCTCCTCTTTGCAGTTGTCACTAAATTTTAAAATTAAGTCATGCCTTGACCCTTACCACTGCTTTCTAGACTTCTGATGGCTACTTAAATGTATTAGTTAAAACTTGTTATCGTTTTTTTTTTATAAAAACACCAATAGCACTTATTGAAAATAGTTTGATGTACAATTCAGTGTTTACTAAGATATTAATGTCACTAAAAGTGACATTAGTGTAATGAGTGCTGTATGTGGTATCTGTGTTTGCGTGTGAACACCCACAGCCTTGGGGGTGGAGGAGAATGCATGGTTTAGTTTGGTATTGCAGAGAATGTTCAACAATGAGGCCACTCTAGAATTTTTTTTTTTTTTTTTTTTTGCAGTTTTTGGCTAGGGCTGGGTTTGAACCCTCCAGCATATGTGGCCAGTGCCCTACTCTTTTGAGCCACAGGCACTGCCCCACTCTAGAATTTTTTATATACCCTGTCCTCAAAAAAATACCTCCCAGCCATACTATAAGGCTCTTCTTATATGCGGAGATCTATATTTCATAATATCTCTTTCTTATGTATTTCTGAGGCTTGTTGATTTTCTGCAAATCTTGTTACCCTCTTGAGCAATTTGTGCCCTAGTTCACACCAGCTATGAAAAGAAATGTAAAGGGTATTGTTAGCAAGAAGTGTACTGCATCAAAATGTTTCTCTAAACAAAACTTCATTTGCTTCAGAGAAAACTTACCTACTTTAGAGAAGAAGAAACACAGATTGCATGTTATTTTAAAAAAGAAAGGGATACACCACACACACACACACGCACACATACGTGTTTGTTTTCCACGACTTAAAAGTGGACATGAACCCAGGCCTCTGGACTCCCTGTGTGTGGTTCCCAAATTATGCCTGGCTGGCCTTGAGAAAGTTAATTTAGTGCTTCCTTCTTACACAACACTTTAGACTACTTTTTCAAACACCATTTTAAAATATTTTCAGTGTGAATGTTTGTATATTAATACTTGAAACCTGTTTACAAATTGTCTGCGTTCCCATTAGCCATATATCAATTACTATCACAATGTCTCCATATCTTGGGAACTCTAGCTTTTGACCAAAACTCTGGTTTACACATACATATTATTTTTCAGCACAATAACTTATTGGCTACATGGAAACATATGGTAATCCAGGTGTAAGCGTCGCTGGAAAACTGCCCAAGCAGCTGAATTCCCCACCTGGTATTCTGCTTTTGGCCTGTAATCAAACTCTTCCCAAACAGGGCCTCATTTTTTTTTTGTGTGTGTGTGTGAATATAAATGCCATTTTACTTTCAAATAGTAATATATTTGATAAGAATAACATTTACATTCAGTTGCATCAAAACATGTTTTCAAATATTTTTATTTATTGAGATTCATATAAACAAAAATCCCCATAAAAGAACATAATTTGGGGCCACAACCTCACACCATAAATGCAAATAATTTCAAATCAAATAAAAAGAATAATCTTGAAGTGATACGTGTGTTGTTTGTGTGGTTTCGTGATGATTGAACCTGGGTGATGATAAAAATCATTCCAGCTGGCTGGCAAGAAAAGGATTTTAAAAACAAATTAAAAAAAAAAAAACAAAAAAACCCTAGATTATTGGTTCTATCATACAGATTTCTGGGCTTTATACTTTGTCTATTGAACCAAAATGTCAATTTCAAAATAAGTCTTCAAATAATGTGGCAACTGCTTAGCAGTTACTATGAACCTGAAACAACATTATTTCTACTGTGTAGGTAATTACCAATACCTTCTCTGTGATTTTAATCTAAGGGACTTAGATATTAATATTATTATTATTTATTAAACTTTAGGAGATACAATGAATGTCTCCTTAGATCTCCATCCATAGTTTAATACTAATTCCTTGAATTATGTTCTACTCTTCAATATATGGGACAAAGAGAAGACAGAGCTCGGTCTGTGACGTCAGATTAGGGTCCAGTCTCAGAAGAATCTTTCACTTATTTTTACCCTCATGGTTCTCAGCTGCAAAACAGGCAAAATCACTTCTCTCACAAGGGATATTTTGAGCATTTAATCAAAGCATATAATTCCATATCTATCCTATAAGAGACATTTTGCTAAATAACAATTTTCTTCTGTTTCCAGCCAGAGTTTTGTTCCAGGGACTAAAATAAAAGGGCCAGTTGTTAAAATAACTACTATATTAAAAAATTCTATAAGAATATTAACTTTTTTTAAATAAAATATCCAGTGTGGAGATCTTCCTGCAATTCCACACTCTACCAGTGAATTTACTTCATGTTCTGAAGATGTTGAAAGTCCTAGTCCCAGTTTTCTAAATAAGGTAAATAAAAGACAATAATATCTGCATTTCATAAATGTTTAGGTTGATCATGTAAATTAACCGATTATGACAGTTGAATAATCTCAGCTACATAAAGACACTGAAGGTTAAGTGCAAAAATCCTCAGCAAATGAATTCTAGTTCACTGTAGGCCTTACAGAAACAAAATACAATAAAATTTTTAACAATGACAAGAACAGAAAATAATGACTCATAGGATATAAGTAAAATTCTTGCATATAACTTGATCTCTTCTCTACCACCCTAAATTATATGACTATTAGGTTCTATTAAATATGTCTAAGATGTTTTTGACATCTTTCAAATATGAAATACACAGTAAGTAAGTGGTGTCTGTGGCTCAAGGAGTAGGGCGCTGGCCCCATATACTGGGGCTGGTGGGTTCAAGCCTGGCTCTGGCCAAAACTGCAAAAAAAAAAAAAAGAAGAAAAGAAAAGAAAAGAAAAGAAAAACAGAGTAATTTCCATCCACTATCTTTTACTAGAAAGTTCAACATTGATAAGGTAATTGGAGAAATTCTGAGTTATTTTTGCTTTCTTGCAAATTAAAATGAAATTAAGCAAGTTCATTATGTTTGAATAACTAACCCGGCATTTCTTAGAGTCTGTGTAAATTCTCTTAACCTCATGACTGTAGGTTACTTGTTTTATTTTTTCTGTATGAGACCCTGTATTTACCCTACCTGACATATATAAAAGAATCCATTCTTAGAAAAATGGGGGGGAAATGGTTTTCTTTCTTTTTTTTTTTTTTTCTTTTTTTTCTATTAAAGATTTTGAACACATAGAAAGTTTGGAGTACAATTTTCCCATTGGGTCACCTCCATCTCCAAGCTATCTACTTTCTCATAGTGTCAGAATTTCAGCTTTTCGTTGGTCTCCCAGGACTCTTCCCCTTACAGCACCTAAAAAATTTCTATCACTCTCCTTTCTCTCCTTCCAGTGTCCTTCCTCTGTTCTAAAGATAGATCTTTATCTTCCTACAGTTTGATCCTGGTTCAATCCTATAAATCGGTAAAATGTCTTTTAATTATCCTAAGTGAATTCATAGGTTTTCTTTTGCGTTTTTCAGAGGGATCTACACACAGACTGAATGGACCTTTCCTTCACTAAAATTTGACACTTCTAAAGTAATGACTTTACTATATTTAAAGAACAATTCCTCGGTCTATTTATCTTACCAAAGGCCTCCATGAAGAATGGGAGATTGGCATGTGTGGAAGGGTTAAGGAATATTATATTCCTTACTGCTAGGCCCTAATACTTGATTAGGAATTTTTATAAAAGAGAATTCTCATAGAGTATATTCACTATTTGAGAAAGATTACCCATATGCATGTGTACACATGTACATATACCGTGTTTAGTATAGCAAAAATGACCTTCCCCAGATAATTGACTTGGGAGAATACTGAGCCACTTGGCTACAAGCTGGGGTATACAAGGAAAAAATGCAGAAGAGGGGAAAAACAGGCTGGAATTATATTCTCGCTTAACATTCATAATACAAATTGTGTAAACATTTTATCTGACTCTTTGTTTCTGATAAATAAAACCCACATCTGGAATGACATTTTATCTTACATCCTGATGCGTTTGCCCCCCATGTTCTTATTTTCTGCCCTTGATGAATAAGAGTCCCAAGATCTGGGAACTAATTTGCACAAACTAAAAAAAAAAAAAAACCAAAAAAAAAAAAAAAAAAAACTAACAAATTCACCCTCCATCCTGGTGCTGCGTTTTGATTGGAGGATGAGGGAGGTTCATTCACAAACTTCACAGACAGGTAAGTGAGCATGCAAGCAAATGTTAAAGACCCTAATTGGATAGTTTTAAAGCTCATCAGCTCCCTGTGTTTGATAGGTCCTGCCTCCATTGCCAACACAGCTGCTGGAGCTGCCTGCCAAAGAGGAAGAAAATGAAAGAGGTTGAGGCTGCAGGAGGGGGGGAAATATTTTACACAACTTGCCACCATCTGCTGTTCCCTTAATCTTTGTTCAGCAAGGAGTGGATTGAATGCGAATGTTGACAATGGCTTAACAGTCATCTTTTTTTGTTCATCTAATCATTAAAACGTGCTGAAATTCAGCGAGTAGGTAAAGAACAGTCTGTATTTGTTTTTAATCATGCTTGCTTTGGAGGGCTCTTAAAAAGCAAAGCGAACCAACCAAACAAAAACATAACTTTTATTATTTATGCCACTGTAATTTACTTGGTAAACCAGGTGTAAGGGATTCCTTAGTGGGCAGAGAGGTATGGGCGGGTGGTGGAGTTGATTTTATGTATGAACCTTCTGGGTGAGTGTGTAAAAGGGTGAGAGATAAAATAGGGGAGAATGCATGAGAGAGAGAGAGAGAGAGAGAGAGATTTATTAACAAATTAGGACATGCCTTTAGCCTTTCATTTCTCTTCAGTTGTATTGGTAAAAGTGGGTCCAAATATAAGTGATGGTTCCCGGTGATAAATGTGTATTTCCTGTAATGTCACAACATCACTGCAACTTTTATTCTAGCAGGTGAAGTGCATTGGAGTAAAGATAAGTTGTAGGGGAATGAACATATGTGCGACTTAAAGGGTAGGGAGCTTTTAGCTTTGTGAGTTTAATAAGGCTGGGGGCTAGAGGGTAGGTTTGGCCTCTTTAGACTCAGGAAAAGGAAAGAAACATCATTATCTATCTGCCTTTAATTCCTGGACCCATCACATGCTTGCATCTCAGTACTTGAGCCCAGAGCTAGAAGGAGGCAGGGGTGGTGCACTCTTCCTGTCCCTGAGGGGCCAAAGCAGGGATGTGTCAGTAAACCCGGGATCATGTAGATTGATGTGGTACCTCACACACATTCTGCCACCCTGGCATTGCCTACATTTCTCCTTTTTTGTCCTGGATTCTAGGATTTCAGGGAAATGTGCATGGTGCTTTGGTCTTACTTTTCTCTTGAGATCCTTTTTCCAAAATTAAGGAGGTGACCAGATTGAGCCACTGAGTCTTGAGAGGAATCTGAATCCCATTGTTGGCTCTTCCAAATATGTAGCCTTAAGGAAATTCAACAGCACAGGTGACTCTTATTTTCTCTTTTGAAAAATGAAATTAATGATAATATGTATCTGTCAGAGTATAGACATATGTAAAAGAAACTTCAGGAAGCATTCATTTGTTTCCTTTAATAACAGTTTCATTTAATTCTATTTAAACATCCCAATGAAACCTAATGGGCCAATTAACTTGTTAATAACTTGCTTTCCTCCCTTCTTTCTTCTCTCCTTCCCTTCATTCCCTCTTTCTTTCCTTCTTTCCTTTCATCCTTTCTTCAAAAGCAAATTAATCAGTCATTATTTCAAACAGGAACTATATGAATTGCATAAAAAAGTTAAACATTCACTGTATCTCGCTGACTCTGATTTATGTGTAGCTGTTGGGCCAAGTTGTTCCTAGAAATGAACCAGGAATATGTAGTGAAATTCAGGAGCAGCACAAGTCCACATGGTTTATACTGAGTAGTTCTTGAACTTTAACCTGGAGGCACTCAGTCATTCTGCCTTGGTTACAAAATAATTCTGTAGCAATATCACTGGCATTGTTGCATAAGCTAGAATGAATTTATTTTCCTTCCTTAGCTATTAAATTTAATTCATATATTCATAACATTTAAATGCTTTATCAACCTCTTCAACTTCCCATTTTTAACAATTCTGAGGCACTTTAAAATTTAATGCCACGAAATCAGAACTAGCATTGATTCATTTATAGTTTTCTTTCCCCTGTATTGTTGAAACACACAGTATGGTGAGAATAAATAGACTGCAAAAACACCTTTTGTTTGATGATAAAATTATTTCACCGAAGACACTGCCTGTTGTTCTGAATAGTTAATTGGTTATGTCATCAGCTGTCAAATTAGTGCATTTTATGTAGCTTTTATCTCCTTTATCTTGATTAAAATTTTCTCCCCAAAATAATTAAAACCTCGTTCACTAGTCTTTGTTGTAATGAATCATCCAACAGTCAAACTTACAAAAACATCTCTAAATATGTCTGGTCTGATTGGCTTTCTTTATTTATTAAATGCCATAGTGATTTAATCATACATGTATCAAAACCAAATTCTGTGATTTATTACTAAACAATTTTACAGAAAAGTCCAAAGAACCGTGAAAAAGAAAATTATCCTTCCCTTTTCCCTATTTCATGTTAGCAACCTATAAAAGTCATTTCAAATGAAAAGTAACTTGAAAACAAAGATCATTATCAAATCTGAATTTTCATTTAATTTTGAAGGCAGCAGCATGAAAATGGCTGCACTAGAAGAAATGCAAATCAAAACTACTTTGAGATATCATCTAACTCCAGTGAGACTAGCCTATAGCACAAAATCCCAAGACCAGAGATGTTGGCGTGGATGTGGAGAAAAGAAATTTTTTAAAAATACCTAAAGTTAACTCTTAATGTTGCATCACTGCCAGGCTAATAGGAATGTTACACGTTATTTGACCATCTAACCAAATAAATAATAACCTTTCCATTTCAATAATAATCCACTATGCTGCTTAGAAATAACTGATACTTTCACTGGAGCACTGCCTTTCACATATTCAATTATTGTCATTTTATTCTTTCACTGTTCTGGTAGTGGAGGGAATGAAGTCTGATGCTTTCCCAATGATTGATGACATCTGGACTTCTTCAGAACATTTATTTCTACCTTAGTTTCCATTGTAATTACTTTTCTATTTGTTGCAAACTCACCTGACTTGCAGTGAACTTTTGCTTTAGAGGCATGGTCATGAGAGTAAACACAGAATTCAAATAATCAAATAAAAAAGTTAAGACAAACATGATACTGTGCATAAATGACTATTTACACAATGATACTATTTGCCAGCATAAAGTCCTGAACTAAAGAACCACTTATTATTGTTTATTTACATACACAAAATAAACTAATTTGACTGTTTAATATTTAATTATAAATTCTGTTTATGGGGAAACCAATTCCCATTTACAGAATGCTGTAAGTTGGGCCATCATTAACACAAGAACTGTCTGTGTGTGCGTGTCTGTGTGTATGTGTATATAGAACTAATAGAGCTGCTACTTATACACACACATGCAGCCAAACCTCTATAAGTTGACCACCCCTAGGGACTGTAATAAATCAAACAATTCACAGAGGTGGTCAACATAAGCATAAGAAACTAGGCTTACTGTGCTGATATATACATGTGGTGCATGTCCAGTCTACAAAATTTAGGTCAACTATAAATCTATAGTGATCAAAACAGCTCGGTACTGGCACAACAACAGAGATGTAGATGTATGGAACAGACTTGAGAACCAAGGGATGAACCAAGACACTTATAGTCATTTGATCTTTGACAAATATATCAAAAACATTCAATGGGGGAAAGATTCCCTATTTAACAAATGGTGCTGGATGAATTGGCTGCCAACCTGTAGAAGAATGAAACTGGACCCCCATCTTTCATCATTAACAAAGGTTGATTCTCACTGGTCAAAAGATCTAAACTTAAGACATGAAACTATAAAAATATTACAAGATAGTGTAGAGAAAACACTTGAACAAATAGGCCTGGGAGAATTTTTTATGAGGAAAACCCCCTGGGCAAGTGAAGCAACACAAAAATTATATTACTGGGATCTCATCAAACTAAAAAGCTTCTGCACAGCCAAGAGCACAGTAAATAAAGCAAACAGACAGCCTTCAGAGTGGGAAAAGTATTTTGAAGATTATGCTTCTGACAATGGTTTGATAACTAGACTCCACAGAAAGCTCAAACTAATCAATAAGAAAAAAAAAATCCCATTTCTATGTAGGCAAGAGACTTGAATAGAAAATTCTCTGAAGAAGACAGGCGCATGGCTTACAGACACATGAAAAATACGCTTACCATCTTTAATCATTAGAGAAATGCAAATAAAAACCACTTTGAGGTATCATCTAACTCTACTAAGGTTAGCCCACTTAAAAAAATCCCAAAACTACAGATGTTGGTGTGGATGTGGAGAGAAGGGAACACTTCTACACTGTTGGTGGGAATGCAAGCTAGTACAGCCTTTTTGGAAAGAAGTTTGGAAAATACTCATGGAGCTAAAAATGGTCCTACACTACCAAGAATTATCTTGTGGATCTACCATTTGATCCTGCAATCCCCCTACTAGGTTTTTACCCAGATGATCAAAAATCATTTTACAACAAATACATTTGTACCAGAATGTTTATTGTAGCCCAATTCATAATTAGTAAGTCATG
The DNA here is from genome assembly GCA_963574355.1 of Loris lydekkerianus. Classification (NCBI taxonomy): domain Eukaryota; kingdom Metazoa; phylum Chordata; class Mammalia; order Primates; family Lorisidae; genus Loris; species Loris lydekkerianus. The sequence goes on from CAUYPK010122158.1 coordinate 40,400, forward strand.
GAAGCAACCCAAGTACCCATTGACCCATAAATGGATTAACAAATTGTGGTATATGTACACCATGGAATACTATGCAGCCATAAAAAGATGAAGACTTCACATCTTTTATGTTTACCTGGATGAAGCTGGAACATATTTTTTGTAGTAAAGCATCTCAAAAGCAGGAAAAAAAGTATCCAATGTACTCAATACTACTATGAAATCAGTATATAATCACCTACACATTCGTAGGAATGGTAAAACATAACTATACTCCAGTAAGGAGGGAAGAGGAAAGGAAAGGGAGGGGAGGAGGTAGACTGGGAGGAGAGAGGGATTTGGGGAGATCCAACCTAATGTGCATAATGCAATGATACATTTCTAAACTATTAATAAAGTATGAATGTTTTTATCACAACAAATAAGAAAGGAGACAGTTATGTTAATCAGTTAGATGTAAGCATTCCACATTGTATATCAAATCAGCACATTGTACCTCATAAATGCATTAATGTACAGTTATGATTTAATAAAGAATTAAAAAAATTAGGTCAACCTAAGAAGGTGGTCAACATAGGGAAGTAGTCAACCTTGGAGATTCTACTGTATATGGTGCCTTATCACCTCCTCTAGCACAAAAGTGATTGCTTAAGGTAATATAAATTGATGCAGCCATTATAGAGTAAAATCTGACACTTTTAAGAAATATTTAATATATGCATACCCTTTTAATCACCAATCCTTCTCCTGGTTAGCATCCATTGAAGTGTTATTGGTAATGGTGCCGAACATAAGGAATCTTAAGGGTCCATTACTCCAAAGAAAGATGTATAAACCTTGGTAGTTGCACACTCATCATGGAGTATTACACAGTGCTCTTAAATGGGTTGGATAAAATAGAATTTGCCTTACAGTCACAAAATGATCCTAGAATGACTAGTCTAAGGGTGACATCATAACTCTGGTTTTTAGGACAGACTCATTCTGTCATTTTATTTGCCACCTTGAAAATCTTGCTTGTATCTTGTGGCCTAAAATGGTTGTCTCCCACCACTTGTCAAAATTCTATTCCTGCTAGCAAAAACATTCAGTGGGGAAAAGATTCCCTATTTCACAAATGGTGCTGGGTAAACTGGCTGGCAACCTGTAGAAGATTGAAACTGGACCCACACCTTTCATCATTAACTAAGATAGACTCTCACTGGATTAAAGATTTAAACTTAAGACATGAAACTATAAAAATACTTGAAGAAAGTGCAGGGAAAACTCTTG